>CABFWB010007540.1:0-20311 GCA_902151455.1 Timema bartmani
TTTTTTTTTATGAATTGTTGATCTAATAAATGTTTATTTCAGGTTTTGCCATCAAATATTTGACTGTAATTACAAAGCGACTATAGGAGTAGATTTTGAAGTGGAGCGCTTTGATGTACTTCAAGTGCCGTATAATTTGCAAATGTGAGTTCATAATTACATATATGTTGTTAAACTTGTTTGTGATATTTAAATTAATGTCAATTTAAAACTGTAAAATATGCCTACTTAATCAGCCTGAGCGAATCAAAAAAATTTTCAAATCCTAATAAAATATTTTATAATAAAAATGTTTTGAACAAATCTGAATTATATATTGTATGTCTTTGATTCTAAGACACACTCCTCCCCCACCCCATTTAAATGTCTCTAAAACCGAGGAGCGTCTTAGAGCCGTAGATCTTTTTCGACCAACGTTTTCGACGGCGCAAAAGACGATATATGATAAGGATGACTTGGGTGTATCAGATTGATATTTATTCTGAAGGAAGAGATGAATAACATACCTACTGATAAATAAGGAACTTTTGTTGTTAGTAAATTGAATTCGGTAGTAAAATTATTTAGTGTATTATATATATAGGGTAGTTTAGCAATTTTTTTTTTCTGTAGGTGACACCGAAAAATTAGAATCTTAGAATCGAAGAAATATTTTATTATTTTAGATTATATTAATAATCAATTCTAATGAACAAATTTAAACCATGAAAAATCGAGTTTAAACCCTGTTTCATTAAAAATAAAATTTAAATACTACTGTGGCCACATGATTTGTTTAAAATTTTGAACCCAATTTGAAATATTAAGATTCAAAACTGAATCGAATCTGAATATTAGTTAAATTTGGAAGCTTCGCACATGCTTTTTATTTACCTTTCTTGATTTAATTACACTTTACCGTTTGCTTTACTCCAATCTACTACACTCCCAACTTTATTTCCCAGATAGTTATTAACTGGATAGCAAGACAAACCACACAAATAGTTAATATATTTGTCAGAATAACCCAGAATCGAACCAGGATCTCTTAGAGTATTGTGGCTCAACTCACAGGTTGTACACCCATCACTATTAAAGGTTTTTTTTATAATAAATATTAGAAAAAAAACGCAACCGCTATTTGTATTATAATAGAATCTAGAATCTTGTGGGACATAATAACATAGGTTATGGTACTCCAATTTTCATATAAAAAGGCATTTTATAAAATACGAACATATCAATTTTGCGGTCAACAAATATGCCATTTTACAACCTATTTTATTATTGTTATTTTATAAATACGAACCTATATATTTGCGGTCAACAAATATGCCATTTTACAACCTATTTTATTATTGTTATTTTATAAATATTGATATTGTCTTATCATAGGTTACAGCTGCACATCATATTGCTTGGCGTATGAATATATGAAAGTAGACCTAGTAACGCTGTCGAATAGAAATTTTTATATAAAATCTTATTTAAAAAAAGTTTAAAATACTTATTTATGGTTTTTCCACCCGTTTCGGTGGCCATATGGTCTAACGCGCTACTCTTGTGTTAGACTAAACTGCCGATAACGGGGAGATCAAGGTTCAAGCCTCAATCACATGTAATGAGGGTGAGTTTTTTTTATAGATGGTTTTCCACTCTACCTCCATGCAAATGTGGGTACACTTCCTCTAAATAGTACATCCAAGCGTATAACTCGAATGGGTAGTAAGACAGAGTACAAAAATAAATAAACATTTTTTCTTTGCTTGCGGCCGGCTTGCATATCCTGAAAGGTTGAATCACACTCCTATTTACCGTTAGTTGGTTCCACTGCTCACTAATCTACACCCACACATTGTACTCCAATCCTTAGGGATTTGCGAGAGCCATTTTTTCAATTCGAGACGAGAATATAAAAAAGTAACGAGACGAAAAAACGGCCTTTGAAAGTAAAAAAATATATATGTTTATTAAAGTAAATATATATAAGAATCAAATAGCCAAAGCTATTATTTATGCTTTTGGTGAGGATCACTCCTTCTAGATATCATATTCTGAAAATTGAAAAATGACGCCTGGACACAGGAATAATAAAATCACACATTTGTAGCCAACGAAATCCGCACATCCCTCGTAGGCTTTGCCTTAAAATATGAATGAAGAATTACCCTGGGCATGGGACGATTCCTGGATAGTTCATCAGTGGTTAGAGCATAGGCGTACTAAGCCAAAGGTCCCGGGTTCAATTCCCGTGTCCATGCGTCATTTTTCAATTTTCAGAATATAAATATATGTATATAGTTAATTCAAACACTTGAGATAAAACTCATACACATTTTAAATGCAATTAATAATATAGTGATAGGTAGTTACGATGAACATCATTTATTTTATCTGATTGCCAAACCCTTCCTTCACCTCTGACAAGACATGTATTAATCACAACTTGTGAATGTGAGGAATGCCAGGCCTCCACCGTGGTTCGGATTCCACGTTAAGCTGTAGGTCCTCCATTTCCTCTCACAATCACCCTACCATCACACATTACCGTAAGTGCGTATAATCCGAACGGGTAGTAAGACACGGTGCTAATAGTAATAATAATAATAACATCATTTATCATTTAATTTGTAGTGTAACAGCTTATACTGTCAAAGTTTGATATTGAAAAACGATATTTATAACCAAAACATTTCTTAACGAAGGCTCGGCCTATTTTTGGTTTATCACAGTATTATTGGAAATAACAAATTCCCAGTTTGGTTTTTTAATTTCTTAGGGCCATAATTTCTTTTTTATTTCTCAAATTTTCGAAATTCAATTTTTAACTTTCGAGACGAGATCGAGATACTTTTTTTCTTGATTTTTCAAGATATTTTCAAGTCTCGCACGTCCCTAATTGTTATTACTGATTTTTTTTCCGCCAGATGGGACACCGCGGGACAAGAAAGGTTCAAGTGTATCGCAGCCTCGTATTACAGAGGAGCTCACAGTAAGGTCATCATTTTGTGTTTTTCTATACTCTCTCCAAACTACTCTGTTGTATACTGGTCAAGCGTTCCTGGCTATAGATCCTGGGTTCGATCCCTAGTGCTTTCATAATTTTTGGAACGGGGTCATACTCATCCTCGTGAGGACATTTAATAAATATAATGAGTTTATTATTTATATTTATTATAATAACTCGCTTCGGTGGCCACATGGTCTAAGGTGCTACAATACAAATATAACTTTAAATTGTAATTTTGTTTTTATTAATAATTTGATGGCTAGTATTTTTTTTTACATCCATTACTGTTTCCAGCCTGTGGTCAGTTTTTCATTCAAGCCATATATTTTCCACTACCGGCTGGCTAGGCCTGTCGTAGCTTCATATGTCTTATAATATAACTTATGACTAGAACAGACACAACATCCAGTCCCCGGCCGTAAATTTATCAATGTGAAAGGGCAAACCTATATTTTCATCAATGATAAATTTTCGTCTTATGGCTAATAAATACATTATCATATATTCAATAAGTTCACGTCTGGCAGATAGGGTTATCTATTGTTAGCAATCCAATAGTTGTACAATAAAAATGTATGTGGTCTATACCCAGAAATTTTATGAAATAAGTCGTGCAGGGCAGATCTTGTAAAATCTTTGGCGTTAAACACGACATCATCTTTAGGGTTACAATTTCTTCTACAACGGTTTTTATTTTTTTTCAGTTGTGGTGGTAGTATTTGACTTGTCGAGCCTGATGTCACTGTCTCATTGCTCCCAATGGTTGAGAGAAGCTCTAGCGGTCAACCACGGGGAGCCCCATATCTTCATTGTGGGTACCAAGAGGGATCTTATGGTATGGCGCCCGATTATAAGACTGTTAAAACCACAATTATCTAATGACTTTGATACCGTACATTTGAAGATAACGTCATGTAAGTGGTAGGGAAGAAAGCTAACCTGAAAGGAGAGCTAAAAAAACTTCTCTCTTCATTTCTTCACACTTCCTTCTTCTGATCACTTTCATAGTTACATCATAATCATGAGTTGTTTCCAGCCCGTGAGCTTTGTCACTTTAGTTAAATATCTCCCTCTTTTGCTTACATTTTCTCTATTACCATTTTATTTAATTAAAAATGGATTTGAGGCAAATTTTAAAATAACGTTGAAATATACAGTCCAATTTTCATAGGAAGAACCTTTTGTGA
The DNA here is from genome assembly GCA_902151455.1 of Timema bartmani. NCBI lineage: Eukaryota > Metazoa > Arthropoda > Insecta > Phasmatodea > Timematidae > Timema > Timema bartmani. Next base: position 4,177 of record CABFWB010007540.1, read on the forward strand.
CAGCTATAAATGTTACTACAGTCCAATGTTCATAAGAAGAACCTTATCTGACAGCTAGAAATGTTACTACAGTCCAATGTTCATAAGAAGAACCTTATCTGACAGCTAGAAAAGTTTCATGTATTCATACATCAAGTCATGTGATCTGCATCTGCCACTTTCATGTATTCATACATCAAGTCATGTGATCTGCATGCCACTTTCTTGTATATTATCAACACCCATAAAATAGTAATAATAATAATAATAATATCAATAACAATAATATCAATAACAATGTAATGGTACTGTTTTGGACCCCTCTCATTTACTTTAAAAGTCATGGATGAAGTGTATTTTTCTTTAAAGCGCTTTCAACCAAAATCCTACTAGGGCTATTATTTCTCCTTCAGTGGTCATGCAGTCTAAGACATTTGGCTCACAATATTATATTGCTGGTGATGGAAAGTTTAAGACTCTGTCATCAGCTTTGGGTGTATTGGGGAATGTTTCCCATCACCGTGATTTTCCCACCCCCTCAACAACCCTCCTACCCGCCTCGGTGGCGTAGTTGGCTAACGCGCTATTCGTGTTGAGCTCGACTGCCGAGGACGGGGAGATCGAGGTTCGAATCTTGGTCGGGTGAACTGGGGGTGGTTTTTCCTAAAATGGTTTTCCCACTCTCCCTCCACGCAAATGCGGGTTCACTCTAAATTCAACCTTCTCAATTCCTAATCCATTAGTGTAATTAGTACTTATGCGTATAACTCGAATGGATAGTAAGACGCGGTGCTAAAAAAAAATCTTCCTCATCATGTTTTCTTTTTGTTGAGTTTGTCGTTAATGATTCCAGTCCAGAACCGCGTTCTCTGAGGTCGAAGATCACGCTATGAGGATAGCGGAGGAGGTAGGGGCCGAGTTCTGGTCGGTGTCGTCTAAAACAGGCGACGGTGTGCCAAACTTGTTCTGCAGGATGGCCGCTCTGTCATTTGACACGTCCGTGAGGAAAGAGAAGGAGACAGAAAACGGGGCCATCACGGTCGGATCTGATCTAGTCAGTAAGTAAATATATCTTTTTTTATGAAGACAAGATGAATCTTCGAACCATTACAAATATTTAATTCAAAAGTGCAAATATTTAAAATTAAATTTAAAAAAAAGTTAATGTTTTTATTTTTTTTATTTTTAGCATCGCGTCTCACTACTCATTAGGGCTATACGCCTGTGTACTAATTACACTAATGTGTTAGGAATTAAGAAGGTTTGATTTAGATGAAGTGCACACCTATTTGTGTGGAGGGATGGTGGAAAAACCATTTAGGAAATACCACTCTCGGTGCACCCGGCCAGGATCGAACCCTGATCTCTCGCAGTCTAGTTCACCAACAGAGTAGCCCGTTAGACCACGTGACCACCGAAGCAGGTGTCACAGACAAATGCTATTTTGTTTGTTTATTTCACTTAATTTATTTGAGGTATTTAACATGCACTTTTTATACCGACTGATAATAATATTTGTAGAACTAATTTAATTCTAAAACAGACACAACATCCAGTCCCCCGGCCACTAATTAATCATTGTATAAGAGGAAAACTCGCATTTCACCAATGATAAATTTTTCGGGTATGCCAGGAATCTAACCCTGGACCCTTTAACTCAGTTGACAGACACGCTAACTACCGACTGAGCCAAGGTGTTGGACTTTGTTGGCGAGTCTATTACTTCAAAACAACTATAACAACAATTTTTTTTATTAAATTAATTCTATTAATATATATATTTTTTATGCTACCCTCCCAACTACACAAGTTTATAAAATTCCTTTTACCAATTGCTTAATATGTTTATATCAAGTAAAGGCCTTCATTTTTGTATTCGAGATACTTTTTTGAGACTTTTATGAATCTCGAATCTCTTGAAGAATTGAAGATTCGATAGTTAGTTTTTTTTTTACAATCTTAATTTAAATTTAGCTGAGATCCGATCTCACGAAACATGAATTGTGCTACCACCAAAAATAAAACGGAACCTCGGATGATCGAGACTATTGCATATGGAAGAAGATACAAGTTAAGAATAAACTGGAAAGAATTGTCCTTTTATTTGTTGTAGCCTTACATATGATACAACCCTAATATTTTGAAGGTGTTTTAAATTAAACATAAAAGGTCTCGATTATACCATGAGGTAAAAACTTATGTGTAGGTATTATTGAGAAGGGAAGTCCCCTTGAAGTGCCCTTAAAGTGTTTTACAGGGCATACTTTGTACCCAACAGAAACACGGACATTGAATGTAAGAGAAACGAGGAAAAGGTAGTCCATGAGAATTAAGTTTGTGAGGAGCATGTTAGCGGTCACGAGGAGAAACAAGATTAGGAATGAAGTTATCCAGGGAAGAGTTGGGGTACATGGAGTACATGTGATAGTAGAGGAAGCAAGGTTGAGCAAGTGAGAGGAAGATAATGGAAGAAATTAGAGGAGTAAGAATGATGGAAAGATAGAGGAAGTTTAATATCAGGAACACAGAAACACACTGAAGGGTGTAAATCACTCTCTACCTCTCCATTTTGACCTTGAGTTTATTATTAGACGATAGCGTGTTCACTTACAATATTCTACAAAATAGATCTTTGTTTTAAGATTATGGCTTTTTTCAGTGAAGATTGTTAGGCCGCGTTTACAATACGAGTACGGGTTTTTTTTGGAAGGACATTCTTAGGAGGAAAACCTCTCTCAACGATCGGGCCAGTACAATTTATGTCAACCTTACACTTGTATAGTTTTAAAAAAAATCACACTATCTTTTGTATTATTTGAAAGCTAACAATTGTATGATTTGAAAACTTTGAAAACTCATGGTTATATAATTTGAAAAGTCACGCTTGTATGAATTGTAAACTTGACTGTGACTTGGAAATATTAGCTTGCACTGCTACCACCAACCACAATCGATGTTTAATTTTTTTTTTTTTCCAGGTCTGAAACAATCGACTGTTTCACGAGTGAAACCTAACCAGAAATGTAGCGGTTGCAATAAGTGACCCCAGTGGACGGGAGACGACCCAAGGTCAACGAGAGCCGACGTTCAAAGATTCGAGAGACCTCACGGAAACTCTTCTAGCTACAGTCGGCTGAACCAGTAGCTAAGTGGAAGGAAATGTCCTAATTCCACTCGATAATATTCATACCGGTATTTACAGTCCAATTTCAAAGGAAAGGCCCTTTAGAAAATACAAAAATATATTTTCCTGTCCAACATTGGTAGATTTTACCATATTATTATTGTTATTTTTATAGGTATTGATAATATCTATCAAAATCGACAGCTGCAGATCACATGACTTGATGTATGAATACGTGAAAGTAGATCTATGGTAACTTTTCTAACACCCACCCGCTTCAGTGGCCTTGTGTTAGACTGGCCTGCTCTTGATGGGGAGATCGGGGTTTGATCTCTGGTCTGGTCTACCTAGGGTGGTTTTCGCTAAATGGTTTCCCACTCTCCTCCCACGCAAATGCGGGTATATTACCTCTTAAATGCTTGCTTTCTCATCCCTACCCTATTAGAGTAGTTATCATACATGCATATGATATGAACAAGTAGTAAGACGCGATGATAAGATAAGTTTTCTGTGCATTTTTTTTAGCACCTTGTTTTACTACCTGTTCAGGTTATAGGAAGGTTTAATTTAGAGGAAGTGCACCCGCATTTGCATAAAGGGAGGGTAGAAAACCATATACAGAAAAACACCCTCAGCGCACCCGGAAAGGATCGAACCCCGATCTCCACGTCTTCGGCAGTTTAGTCCAACACAAGATTAGCGTATTAGACCACGCGGCCACCAAAGTGGACCGATAAGGTTCTTCCTATAAAAGTTGGGCTGTATATCACTGGCTATTAAAACTGACCGAAAAAGACAAGTCTCTTTTGTAAACAAATTAGGTATTACTCTCTAAACTAAAGACAATTTTAACCATTCTATTATGTCACAATATAACAAACCCCCACCCTCCGCTCCTATTTAAATATTATTTTTAGTTGTAGAGCCTATATAACCCTTTGATTTGAACGTGTTTGCAAAGCTCGACGATTGAAGTCGTTAAGTTGGTCATTATTTGTTTATATGTGCACACACATGGATCTATTAATACAGACCGCTGCCTGATAAGCTCAATTGTAATGTGACATCATGCATTTTGTGACTCCACCTCCCCTTCTCGATGCTTGGTCACACCCTTACCCCCCCCCCGATATCCGCACATAGTTTATGAACAGCCCCTAAAGAGTTAGATTTTATAAACTTTTAATTATTGATATTGTAAAGTATGACGGTGTGAACTGTTTGAATTTAATAGTGTTTGCTGTGTGTGAAATTTGTGACTGTTAACTTTAATAACCTGTCTCATCTATGTGGGGAAAAAAATGCACATCACACTAGCATGTATTTTTTTTATGACAAAATTGACAATTTTTCATCACATAAAAAAAAAAGGTCTTATTTTTTTACATATTAAGGTACAAAAGTACATCACAATATTGTAGGGTTGTCGATGTCAAAAGTGAAATAAGCATTTTACTATAGAGTAACCTTTTTAGCTAAATATAAATGGGTAAAAAATTCTTGTACCTTTTAATTTGTTTTTAATGATCATTGTATAGTCATTGAATATTATATTTCATGTTCTTGTTTTGATAGTGCAAACCTGGGCAATTTTTTGTGCCGCATTGAAAATCTAAATATAAGAATGGGCTGCCATATAAAATAGGATTTTTTGGTAGACACAATTTATTATATGAAATAAAAAAAAATCATACATGGCATATAAAAAGAATGCCAATGTAAAAAAATATAATTTGTTAAGATGAATACAATTTTTTTCATATCTTTAATATTTTTATTTTAGCACCACATCTAATTACTCGTTAGGGTTCTACACATATATACTAATTACACCAAGGTGCTAAGGATGAGGAAGTTTGAATTTTTGAGGAAATGTACCTGCATTTGTGTGGAGGTAAAGTGTAAAACTATTCAAGAAAAAAACCAACCGGGATTCAAACTCCAATCACCGCTTCGATGGCCGGGTGGTCTAAAGCACTACTATGGTGTTAGACTAGACTGCAGCAGACTGGGAGATCTTGGTTTTATCCCGGTCAGTTACACTGATGGTGGTTTTTTCCTAAATGGTTTTCCATTCTCCCTCCACGCTAATGCAGTTGCATTCTCTCTCATTTAAGCCTTCCTAATCCTTAACCCACTAGTTTAACTGGTACATAGTAGTATAACCTGAACAGGTAATAAAACGCGTTGCTTGAAACAAACAAAACTCATACCTCCCTGTCATCGGTAGTTTAGTCTATTGCGAGGATGATGCCTTAGACCATTTGGCCATCGAAGCGAGTATAATTTATTTAATGTTAAATGTAAATGTAATTGTTTTGATTCTTAAAACTGCTTATAAATATTCATCGGCATGTGGAATAGAAATGTTATATATCCACATAAGAAGATTTTTTTTAACTCTGGTTTTTTATCATTAAATTAATTTATCATAGATAGATCGGTATAGATTGAGAGCCGAATAAAAATATGTGACTGTCCGCATGCGGCCGTAATTTTCCCAGGGCTGTGAATGTGCATGATTTTCATTGGGTGTATATGTTTTTAATCACTTGACATATAAAATTATACACGTCCATCACAGACTCTGCCTTAAAATATGGGTACCCTGGGTACGGAACAAATCCTGGATAGCTCAGTGGTAATGCATTGGTGTACCAATCTAAAGTTTCCTGGGTTCGATTTCCGTGTACATGTGTCATTTTTCAATTAAAAAGAGATGATATTTAGTTGCGTCTATAACCTTAACCAACCAAAAACCCGCTTTGATGGCCGTGTGGTCTAACACGCTACTCTAGACTGATGACGACGGAGATATCAAGGTTCGAATCTTGGTCAGATGTACCGAAAGTGTTTTTTTTCTCTCCCTCCATGCAAATGCGGGCACACCTGTTTATATAACCTTCCTAATCACTAAAACCAATAGCGTAGTTAGCCCGAATGGGTAGTAAGATGTGTTAAATAACAAACAAATATAATAGCTTGGCTATTTAATCCATCATAAAAAACGAAGTTTAATATAATATGATTGTTTTTTTTAAATAAATTATGTTTAAGGAATGTAAGCTAGGATAAAAAAAAAGTTGTATAGTTTTTATAAGAATAATTATGTTTTTGGTGAAAAAAAAATCTGTCAGATACCACTCTGCTCATGATAGATTTTCAATTGAACTATACTTATCTATTGAAGCAGTATTATATTTACTTGACTAAAGATCCAGGGGGTCCGAGTTCGATTCCCGGCTCTTCTAGATTTATTTTTTTTCCTTTGAAGCAGTGTTGTCTGGAACGAGGTCATTTCAACTTCATGAGGACAAATGAGGAGTTACTTGAATGGAAAAAAAATATTAGCGTATCCGGTTTAGAAAACTGAGATTAATGCCCGGAGGGTTTGTTGTGCTAACCACATGGTACTATCTTCGCCAAAAGACGGCAGCCACTGAATCAATATGGCTTGATTACGTGCTGACACCATGGAGGATTTTTATTATGGCCAAAAAAAAGTATTTTCTTATATACATTGAAAAAAAAATGGATCTGAATTCACATGTACCTCCATCCCATTTTTTAAATGTGTATTCAAACTGGTATCGCAAGATGTGCACTCTGTTAGTTGCGGAATTCCAGTCTTACCTTCACTGGCCACATTATTTCAATATACTATAAGCTATAGCGGAAACAGGTGACCTGACGGTCTAGGGGTAAGGTGTCAGACTTCTGTGCTGGGGGTCCGGGGTTCAATCCTCGGTACCGGCACAGATTTATCTGATTGCCAAACCCTTCCTTCACCTCTGACAAGACGTGTATTAATCACAACTTGTGAATGTGAGGGATGCCAGGCCTCCACCGTGGTTCGGATTCCACGTTAAACTGTAGGTCCTCCATTTCATCTCACAATCACCCTACCATTACACATTAGCATGAATGCGTATAACCTGAATGGGTAGTAAGACATGGTGCTAATAATAATAATATAGCGGAAACAAGAAAGGTAATTTCATCTTGTGAGTGTTTCCGCTCTGGTGTTTCTTCTACGATAGAACCACACTGCCCTCCTACGTTTCACCGTGAAACTGGGTGTACTTAGCTGCCAACACTCATCAATGTTTTATTAATGTGTACAAAAAAGAATATTACTTCTTTTACATTATTTCATTGTCTTTGGATTAATTTTTACAATTAATTTAAATATAGTTATGAAATGGCAGCTGGCATAGCTATATGTCGAGGGTATGAAGGCTAAACGGTGTAACTAACATGATTTCAAAAATTGAGGTTAGTTTATATTTATGTTATCTTGTTCAAAATACACCATCTGAGCAATTTGTATAACCCTACATTTATTAAAAATGGCTTGAATCATTATTTTCCCTTTGGTTTTATACTCACTATCCGACACCTTAGTTCAGTCGGTAGCGTGTCTATCCGGTAGGGTTCCGGGTTCGATTCCCGGCATGGCTGAAAAATGTATCTTTGGTGTAATGTGGGTTTACCCTTTAACAGTGATGAATTAACGGCCAGGGGACTGGATGTTGTGCCTGTCCTAGTATGGAGTTAGATTATAAGCTTTGACAGGCCTAGCCAGCCGGTGGTGGAAAATATAAGGTTTGAATGAAAAAAAAACTGACTACAGACTGGAAACAGTAATGGATGGAAAAGGTTTTCGACTCACCGTGAATATTTTACAAACAGGTCAAGTGACATGATCAGTATGAACAATAGATTACTACACACTTCGGTGGCCGCATGGTTTAACGCGCTACTCTCGCGGTAGACAAGACTGCCGATGACAGGAAGATCAAGGTTAGAATCTTGGTCAGGTCTGAGGGTGACTTTTCCTAAATAGTTTTGTACTCTTGCACCACACAAATGCGAGTACACTTCTTATAAATATAACCTCTCTAGTAGCGTAATTAGTAAATAATCCAAACGGGTAGTAAGACGCGGTGCTAAAGAAAAATTATTGCAATCATTAGTCCTAAGCCTCACTTTTCTTTGATTGAAAGTATGCTTTAGCTCATCACCATCATCATGAACTGTTTCCAGCTTGTCCGTTTAGTAAAATGCCTCCATCTCCCTCTGTCCTTCCACCATTCTTCCTCTCGCACTCTCTCCCATCTCTTCTTTGGGCTTCCTTGCAGTCTTCCCCACATACTTCATATCCATTAATCTTCTTGGAATCCTCTCCCCTTCCATTCTCATTACATGACGATTCCATCTTATCCTAGCTTCCTCTACTATATCATGTACCCCCAACTCTAGACCTTACATCTTCATTTCTAATCCTATCTATTCTGGTGACAGCTAGCATGCTCCTCAAAAATCTTCATTCCTATGGCCTCAACTTTCCTTGTTTCTCTTTTATCCTAAGTCTAAATTTCTGCTGCATACGTTACTATGGATATGGGTACGCTATGGCTATTAGAAACACATTGGTCACTTGGTGTAACCCGTAAACTTAATTTAGGCATAACTAACAGAACAAGCATTTATTGGTACAGTCCAAATGAAGGTAACCACCACACTTGAGTGATAAATTATTAATAACTATTAATTGAATTTAATTATTTCATCATTTGAATAACTATATCATCAAATACAATGAATATTTATTTAATTTTATAGCATAAACAATTGAGTAAACACTTTTTTAATCAGTTTTTTTTATATCCTATAAATTTTGCATTTTGAAGGATACGTCCTTTGGTCTTTATGCCCTCAATATATATAACTTTTTTTATGAAAGATTTATTTAAAATTGAATGTACAAATAAAGAAATCATTGTTGTGCCTTATTCAATGCTGCAAGCATTTTTTTTACTGATAATTTGCTATCAGTGCATTTTTAACAAGATTATAAATAAAGTATGTCTGGTGACAATAATGTCAGATATTAAAATGTGTGTACTTTATTATACTTAATTTACATTGCTAAGCAACTCTGTAAAATAATCGATTAAACATTATTTATGCTTCAAGTAATTCAATACTTTATTTACCTGCTGATAGTACCTTCACAGTAAATAAAACCTTTTAGAAACAGCAGTAATATTCAACAAATACTGACACAGTCATAAATTCATCATCATCATCATCAAATCATCAATCTTGCGATAGTTTTGCTGCAGCTCTCCACTTTACTGTGGATTCACACGTTCGCTGAAAAACTAGCGCAGAACAGAAACTTGATCACATGATGCACTCTAAGCCAATTATAAGCTTTCCTCCTCATCGGCGCGATCTGTTCCGCCAAAGTTCAACTCGTCTCTACTTTGTCCACTTTGCCCGAGATGTTCGGCATGGGAGAGCCAATCAAATCTCGGAACCAACCATAAAAAAAAAAAGTGTACATGTGCATTTGACAATGCACAGCCAGAAGAAAGCACACAGTTTCGTTGGCCGTTGTGAGGAGATTCGAAATAACCCGTCAATGTAAAGCGTGTGTATCGATGTATTGGATTGTGCCACAACACAGCGTTATAATTTGAAAACATCCATCAAGAGAATGATCTAAAATATATGTCTATCTACCAGGGAATAAAATATGTTGATAGTCAGCTGTTTTAAGTTAGCGTTGCAATGCTTCATTGGTCAACATACAGCGTGTAAATTTCTGCGCTACTGAGGCAGATTCTGCTTTCTATTTTCGGCAAACCTGTGAATCAAGCTTTAATCCATCCTGGGCAAAACTTTTTTTTTTACGTCTTTGCACCTTCTTCTGCCAAACATTGCTCAATATCTGATTCATGTTCTCTATTCTTGGCCTTTTTCTTGAATTTCACCGTTCCCCATCCCCCATCTTCGTCGAACTATCATGTCTGGGTATGATATGGCCTACCCTGTTACCTCTTTGTTGTATACCTTTCGAAAGTTTCCTTTCTTTATTTGCTTTTCTTACCACTTCTATACCATCTCCATCCATGATATTCTCAACATTCTTCTGTAGCATCATGTTTCATATGCTTATAATCTTTTTCTTTCAGTTGCGCCAAAAGTCCGTGTTTCACATCCATAAAGCGCAACAATCCAAACATATACCTTAGGAACCTTTTCCTGATTTTCAAATTTATGCTAGTCGAGGTTAGTAATGTCTTCTTGTCAGGGCCGGATTTAGAGCTGTGGGGAGGCCCCTAACATTAAACAAATATTTTTCTTTTCAATGTCATGAATTTAACTTTTTCTTTACAAAATTAACTGTTAAAAGCTCAACATTAAAAAATACTCGTATATATCATTTAAATAAGGAAATATCATCATCACAATACATGAGATCCCTTTAAAACAAAAAAAAACCTTTTTTGTTTGTTTTTAGCTTATCTTAATAAGGATAAAAACTAATGTAAAAACTCAGAAAAAAAATCAAATCATAAATTCTCTTTCCAAAAATGGCCGGAAGTTGATTTAAAAATAAATTAACAAACCAGTAAGGGTTAACCCTGAAATCATGGCTACATAATGATATGCTTAGTAGTTGAATCATGCACCACTGTGCACCATATTATAAGCTAAGAGTGTTGTTTAAGTTTTGAAAATTAAAGTTTGAATTAATTGTAAGTGTAGTAATTAAGTGTAAGTAACATTTTGCCATGAATAAATAAAAATGTATATATTAAACTATAATTATATGTTTTAAGATTTTAATGACTACAACATATAGATCCAAAAGTGATTTAATTATTTATTATTTCAACAGTTTATGAAGGCCCTTGAGCAATGGCCCCCACCCCCTTTAAGTCTGGGCTGCTTTATTCTACTTATAATATCATTCTTGCTTCTATTATCTTTGGTTACCTCCTAGATAGCAGAACTTAATTAATTGTTGTAGCCTTACTTCTTCTAGTTTTATATTCATTTGAATGATTTCTTCATTACTGTACATCATGACTTGGGTTTTCTTTTTATTGATATTCTTATTGAATCGAACTTAAATTATTTCAGTAATTCTTGAAAATCATTTTAACTTTCAGAACAAACAGCAATGTCCTCAGCAAAAATAAGTTTCTGGATAAGTTCTCCTAATATCAGAAATTATTTCTTTTTTTTGGCATCAATTTAATATTTTTAAAAAAATGTTAGGCATATTTATAGGCAATTACTGTTGTATTTTTGTGATGTGTTAAATATGTGGTATTTGTCAATTTATTAATTGTTAAAGATTTATGAAAGAAAGTTTTAAAATATTTGAATGAACCATAAAATTGTTACATCACCCAACACCTTAGCTCACTCGGTAGCGTGTCTGTCTACTGAGTTCCCAGGTTCGAATACCAGCATGGCCGAAAAGTTTATCTTTGGTGAAATGTGGGTTTACCCTTTCACAGAGATGAATTAACGGCCGGAAGACTGGATGTTGTGTCTGTTCTAGTCTTAAGTTAGATTATAAGGCAAATGAAGCTACATCAGGCCTAGCAAAGCCGGTAGTGGAAAATAGATGGCTTGAATAAAAAACTGCTACAGGCTGTAAACAGTAATGGATGTAAAAGTAAATAAAATTGTGACATCCTGCTGTGGTAAAATTAAGTTTTTTTGTTATTTATTTTCATCGACTCTGAATACTTCTTTGGGTTTTAGGCATATATATATACATATATATAATTACGCTAATGTGATAGAAGAGGAGGAAATGTACCCGCATTTGAGCTTATGGAAAGTAATAAGTAGTAGTGGATGCAGGATTGCAAAGTAGGGGGGGGGCTCAAGGAATTTTGGAGGAGATCCCCAGCAAGCCCCAGAGGCAATTTTTTTTTACCATTATATACACTTAGAAGTTTTTTAGGAAAGGTTTTTTAATTGGTCTTTGTTAACTTGATCATTTATATTTTTACTATTTTAAACGTGATAATCTTAACAAAATAATAAATAAATAGGCCTAGATTAAAGTTGGCCTAGCTGTCACATAGGCTGTCTGCCACAAAAATCACCGATTATTTATAACAGGTAAATGTGCATAGAAAAGAGAAAAATTGTTGAGTGCTGTAAACGATAATCTTAAGAAGAAACGCTAGCACTGAAAGAGTGGTAAGGGGTTAATCCTTCTGACCAAAGAATAATATTCTCAGAACGTGAAGATATCCCACTTCCATTAAGAAGACTTTTATTATATATATAATACTTGCATCAACAATGGTAAACTATTCAAAGTTTGGTATTGTTTTTATAGTTCTTAGTTCTCTAATTACGTACGAACTTTTAATAGAGAACGAATATAATTACGAAGAATAGATTTTACTCTACACAAACTTTACGTATACCTATGTGACTACACTCTTCAATAGTTTTCATTCTGCAATGATGAGTATATATTTATATATATATATATTTTCATTATTATTTTTAAAAAATGGTACATAATGTAATAATTAAATTAAATTGGAACTAAAAATATGAGTACAGTATTCTTTTTAATTTATTCAAATCACTTGAAAAACTATTAAAATATGTTTTAAAGGGTGGCTAGAGCCGTCTTAAATATAAAATGTATATCTATCCACTAATTTAAATATTTGAAAACTTAAATCATCTTAATAGCCGGACCTTGAGATCAAGACTATGAGCTGTGTTCTATCTATCCCAAAAAGCTGAATAATCTTTTTGTATAATTTTCGTTTAATTTTTGTAATCTGTGAGATTTATAAAACTTCTATTCACGAATTATTCTGACACTCTACCTATTTAAGTAAATAATTGGTAAATTCTCTTTATTTTTTTATTTTGTGCAAACCGAGTCAGTAACAACGTAGGTAGGACAATTAATTTAAGTGGCAAAAGTTTGTTTGAAGATGTGTGTATGATAAATGTTATTCGAATTTAAGTAAGCAGAAACAAATAGTTTTGAATTCGAGAACTGAAATATCCAGACACTTGCTGGAAGTTTTTTTTCCTAAGACATCTAAAACAAGAGATTTAAGTAAAGGTAAGTAATTTGAATGGTTATATCAATTCACTTCAAGGATATTTTTTTTATCAAAGCTTAATTTAAGGTGTTAAGACAAAAGACATAAGATCCAGTGATGATTCCCTTATATTAGTATTATATTATATAACTAAAACTTTAAAATCTAGGGTAATTGAGGACTCAATACAAAAAAAAAGGGGGTTGCATGAAATGACCCGTATTAACGGAAAGTGGATGGAAAAAATTGTATGTAGAAATGCAACAAGAATTCTAACAAAGAAAGTAAAGTGACGTAACATTACTGCCTCTGCGAGGACGATTCGAATCCGGGTTGGAATGGGTCCCCCCTCCCCCCTTTTTTTTAACACCGCTTCTTACCATCCGTTCGTGTTAAAATACGGAATTGGTTTTGAGCAAGTTATTCAACTAGACTTTAAGCATCTATTAAACCGTAGGCCTGTACAGTTATATTGATAATAATGACATAACTTTATTAATATATCAACTCTATCACACTTCAGGTAAAGAACATTTTCACTGTCTCTTGAGAAAATATATCTTAAATGTCAACCACTGACATAAATTCTGATAAGTTAAATAACCAATCAAAATGTCACCTGTGAAAACTTTGTATGGACATAACAAGGCTAGATTTTAACTAACATTTTATTGTAATTTAATCATTATAGACTTGGAAGTTTTGGTCAAGCCTGGTTGATTAAATTTTTTATAAATATATTGAGTTTATTATTGGGAGAAAAAGCAAGATATTCAGTATGGCTGCTGTAGACTTTTTCGTCTGGTGGTAGGGCCAACCCTGAGAAATAGGTTTTACCCCCAAATTACACCAAGGCAAGATAGATAATGCATCTCGAATCGGATGTCGCATCTATGGTGTTATTTTTTCTTATATTTAATTTACAAAACAATGGAACTGTTTTACCCTATTTTAAAAGATACAAAAAATTTTGAAAAATTATTATTTTAAAATGAAAATATTATAAATTGTACACCAATTCTGCTGTTGTAAGGCGAAGAATTCAGTAATTTCCGCTTCAATAATATTTCTGATTCGAGTGTAATCTTGTATCTATTACCCTGGGGTTGGTTAGTTGTACCATTCCTTAACCTCCACATTTTCATGTAACTTAACTATTTTTAACTGACAATCTACATTTTGTGACTTTTTTTTCAAATTGACTTAAATGTAACCAATATAGCTACTTTACCCATCATATAAAATATTATTCAAATGTTTCTTAACCACTTCGAAGGCCGCATGGTCTAAGGCGCTACTCTCACAGTAGACTAGACTGCCGATGACGGGGAGATCGAGGTTAGGATCTTGATCGGATCTACTGAGGGGTGTTTTTTTCTAAATAGTTTACCACTCTCCCTCCTGGCAAATGTGGGTACATGTCCTATAAATATAACCTTCATCATCCCAAAAACCATTAGTGTAATTAATACATATGTCATAAGAGTAGAAAGATGCAGTGCTAAAAAAACTGTTTTTTTTCTAACTCTGTACTTTCCAAACTTTTGTCAATCGTGTACCCCTTTCTGAGCCGGGCCTTACTGACGAACCCCTTCCAACACTTTGTAAAGTAAGGGCATAAAATGCTGTCTTGTAAAGTATTTAACGGTCGTTCTTAATTTTAATAAAAGCTCCTCAGTGGTAATTTAAGCTAAACAAAACCGTGACGTGGCGAAAAGAAAGGTTTATAAAAGTTTGTCACATCATGTCAAGATGTGTATTATTTAATTCGTGAGACTTACTATTATAAAATGCGGGTACACTTCCTCTAAATATAATCCTGATCCCTAAAACCACTAAGCATAATTAGTACATAAGTGTATAACCCCATCGGGTAGTAAGACCAGTACTAAATTTTTTTTAAATTAGTAAAATTCAATTGTGTACCATATGCCCCCTGAAATTCTTTGTGTACTCATGGGGGTACACATATCGCTCTGGGAAATGTTTTAACTGATAGAACAGTGCATTCTGAAGTAACTTTTACCCCATTTTACCCGCTTCAATAGTCAAACTGTTTGAGGCATTACTCTCGCAATAGACTGGACTGCTAATGACGAGGAGATCAAGATTCGAAACCCCGTCGAGTGTAGGCCTACTAAGGGCTGGTGTTTTTCCTAAATAGTTTTTCACGCTCTTTCTCTCTCTCTCTCCACACAAATGCGGGTTACACTTCCTTTAGTTCAACCTTCCTCATCCTTAACAGAATGACGCAGAGATTCTCAAAGTGGGGTCCGCGACATTGTCCACGGAAGTCACACAAGCAGTTCTGTCCCTCTCATAAATTATCAGTGATTATAAATGCACAAATATAATACCTACATTTATTTTATTTTTAGTTATATTGTAATTATGTTTACATTAAAAATATATCATGACTAATTTATCCATTTTAATTATTTATCCTACATCAAGGGGTCCGCGAATCAGTTTTTCCATGGTTAGACTAGGTGACTAATAAGTTCGAGAACCACTGGAATAGCGTAATTAGTACATATGCATGATTCAGATGGGTGGTTTAAGTCGCGGTGTAAAATAATAAAACATATTGTTCTAAATAATTTGGTATTGTTCTGTTGTATTATATAAGTACAATATATAATTTTTTGTTTTGGTTTTATGAGTCATTGTTTGGTCTCATATATTTGACCTTGAATAACTTGTTTTCTCTGTTACACTGCAGTGCCAGCAAGGGGGTGTCCATACATTTATATTTTTGGGGTTCCGGCAAGGGGGTTAGGGAGCGTCTTTATTGCGGTAGCTTGTGGCATAATCCCCCCAGCAGATGCCAAGTTTTTTTTAATAAAATCAGGGTGTCCACCATCCGGGAAAATCAGGGAAAATGGAAATTAGCCGGGAATTTGAAATGATCGGGAATAAGCCGGGAATTTGGTAAATTACAATAATAAAATCTGGGAAAATGTGGTTTTACTCAAAATATGAAGTATAATAATCATTAAAACAGTAAATAATAATGTTATTCAAACTGTAGGTTTTTGTAGCTGTGTAATAAATTTTATAATTCCTAATAAGCAATGTTAATACAAATTTAAAAAATATGTTTATTTAAATTTTAAAACTTATTATTAATCATTAAAAA
>CABFWB010007541.1:0-24071 GCA_902151455.1 Timema bartmani
TTTTTAATATGAGTACCATATAATTTGTTAGTAGCTATGACAGTGTGACGCCTTTGCGGTAGAAAGGAAATCCTTGTTTTTGTGTGAATGCTTTGAACAATAGTGTAAGCCGCCACGGGTATAACATAGTATTGTTGGAATGTTAAAAAGCACAAACAAATCGAGTCAATGACACTGAGCATTTCCTTGTGTAGCGTAGCGTTCAGCAGAATCGTTTGAACTCGAGTTTCGTGGGGAGTAAATCATAGACATTACGAAAGAGATACAATACCACGGTCTTGACTATAAACTTAATTCACGGTTTTATTCTTCTTCCGCTCGGTGATGGAGTGCCATTTTAAATATTTATTAAAATACCGGTAAATTGTTACTATAATAAAGTAAGAGATACTAATTGTGCAGAAATATGTTTTGAAATCCTAGCCGATATATAATATATACGGTAAACCCTAAAGAGATGCGCCACATTTACACAAAAATATACTTCTCAACAAACGGGTGTATAAAAATTACAAATATAATATAATAAATACAGAGACAATGGCATAGTCAACTATTAAGAATGGAACAAAAACACATTCCATTGTAAACACATTAGGAAGAAGATGACTGGGGCGACCCGGAATGTGATGGGAGGATCAGATCCTGGAGATGGAATAGTCAGGCTAAATAAAAGTCTAGTCCTAGAAGTATTGTGATAATAATCATATCACATTTATTAATCTTTATGGGGGAGAGGGGGGATATTGTTGCAAAACAATTTATTTAATAACTATATTTGTTTAAGAAAATTTAAACTGCCCTTTTTTCGCTATCTCTCCGGACTCCTGGTGGGATAGATTGATCCAGTATATTGTACATAGTATAATAGTATGTAATACTTTTTGTTTCTAATATTTGAACACAGGATGACGAACTGATGACAGCTACAAAAAGAAAAATTGCCACACAAACACAAAGTGTTAGTCTCAATAAAGTAAGTGAAAGAGAAAAATAATATTTCTCCGCGCAATAAACATTTATGTCAGTTTTTTTCGCTTTGGGAGTTGTTTTAATACTCACAATAGTTTAAGCCGCGTACAAACGAGTGTAACGGGTAATGCAATGATCACGCGGAGGCTTGTTCTGATTCGTCGGCTGTCGGTTTTCTGACCGAACACAAAGGCGCTCGCAGTGTGTATTTGGAAAAGGTATTTAAATTCGAAATTGATTCAGAGCGCTGTCTCTTTTTACACAATTGTATTTTCCACCAACGACGACGTCCAGGTTGTTTTTCACTTTCTATCATTAAATACATAGCAACACAACATGTTCGCAGCGACTGAGCGGATCAGACGATTCGCGGCGTGCTTGCGTGTCGTCCAAAGCATTCGCGTTACATCACACCGTTGCGTACACTACACGTTACACGCGTCTGTACGTGGCTTTATAAGCATTTTGTATTTATTTTCCGTAACTGTCTAGCAGAATGTTTGGGGAGACTTGGTCTCATAGTCTACCCTGGCGCTGGGATTATTGTGTATAATATACTTTCGATACTGCCACTAATATCTAATGAAATCCAATTTTTAAAAAAATTCTAAATAAAGTATTTTAATCTTTAAAATTATAGACAAATAGTAAAATTACTTAAATTTGTTTTGATAAAATAATAAAAAAATGCAGTTAATTTACTATACATTTCAATCAATTCATTATTAAATGCACATTAAAAATTTTAAAATATGTTATCTTCCTTTTCATATGAAAGGTAATCATCCTTATTAGTGTTAGCATGTCAATGTTGCAAGGCAAGTACTGTACAAATGGCGACTGTTTTCATGTGCTAATATTTTCATAAGTTCTGCCAAATATTAATACCGAAAGTTTATAGTACTAACACCATCTCGAACCGACACGTCCTTAGTTTCTGGTTTGGCCGGGTTTTTTCTTTGGAGACTTGAACGCTAGTCTGGATACGCATCTTTTAACACAACCTCCTGACAGGGGAATCCCCCGTGTGATATGAGCTTGTGCGAGGGGGGATGGATACGCATCTTTTAACACAACCTCCTGACAGGGGAATCCCCCGTGTGATATGAGCTTGTGCGAGGGGGAAAGTAATACGAGGAAACTATTTGTGAAGAGGTTTTAACTTTTAGGCCAATTAAGTGACAGTGTGTAACTTTACATGCGACTAACCGTGTGATGGCGGGATGCTACCTCGACCTATTGGTATCTGTATCTAGTTTGGAGGATAGTTAAAAGATTAGGCACAGGATCACACGATCGATCCCCTCTATATCTGACTACCCTATGGATTACACTACTGTGAATGACCCTGAGGATAGAATGAATCCTAGATAGCTCAGTGGTATAGCAATGGCGCTAACTCAAAGGTACCTGGTTTGATTCCCTTGTCTAGGTGTAATATTTCAATACAAGAGGCAACTATTCATTCTATTCTAAATAAGATTGTGTCCAAGATCCTAGTTATATAGGTACTACATCAGTCGTTAAATTCCTCCAGCTAAATGTAGCCACCACTCACAATCAAACATGGCCGTTATAGCTACTACTTTGGAGTAGATTATAAAATAGTGACATAATGTAAACCACCAGAAGTGTACAGGAATTAGTTAAAAGGCATTATATAGCTCTATATTAATGTGTGTTATAGCATCAGGTCTTACTACCTGTTCGCCATTCGGGTATGTTCTAACTAAACTAATATTTTAGGAATTAGGAAAGTTACATTTATAGGAAATGTACCCATATTTGTGTGGAGGGAGAGTGAAAAGCATCTTCAGTACACCCGACCGGGAGTGAGCCCTGATCTCACCGTCTTCGGGAGTCTGCGAGAGTAGCGCCCTAGATCATGCGACCACCGAAATGAGTATTCGCCTTATTATTGACCTTGTCCTTAACACAAGCGCCGTTATAAGAAGAATATTACAAATAAATAGGCCTGTTTCAAATATAGACATGAGATCATTAGCCTTTGCCAATTCAGAGGCATTTATGCTCATGTCAGTAGAAAGTAGAAACTAACCTAACCTAACAAGTGAACTTAACAACTACGTTATCATCGATCACTCGGCTGAAATGCTCTTATAATTAAAACTATTGTTGATAAGTCCTGTTCTCTTAAATTTACTAAGCATAAAATTATAAACTGTTTTCCCTACCAGGTCCTAATAAAGTACTGCATGCAATATTATATCGTGCTTGTACAAAAACACAATGTTACAGATATTTATATTTGTATGAAAAGGAACGTTATATTTGTCGTCCCAGGCCACCTAAATCCTATCAGTCCACCCTGGTAGTTATCCAGGGCCGCTTGAAACCTAACTGTACATCCCTGGTTGTCTCAATCCATTTACAATCTACCAGTCCACCCCTGGTAACTGTCTCTGGGGTCACTTGAAACCCATGAGTCCACCCCTGGTAACTGTCCTTGAGGTTGTTTGAAACCTATGAGTCCACCCCTGGGGTGTTAAAGCGCATGATTAAAACAAAAGCTAACTCACCTGAAGCTGCCAAGCTCACTAGGGCGGCCATGACAGCGCAGAGCAGCTGACATCTGCTGGCGGCCAGCATAACTTCGCGGCACTCTGCAACACAGAACGACACATTATACAGGTTATTACCAGGAATATAACGTCACGAATGTACTGTACATTGTGTACAAAGTTCTAATGTAGGTTAAAGTAAGTACTGAACCTCCCATCCACGATATCGTTTTATATTTTGCAGTTCAAAGGCTAAAATAAGTCTAATGTGGGCAAACAGAAACGTCTTTTTCTACATTCGGACGATTTTAAACATTTTTATCTATAGTTTATGAGCTCATTTTCTCCTAAAAAACCACCCAGCTTCATATTATTGTTTCCAGTGCCTCTCCTGTTTATATCCTCCAGGAACTATCACTGCTTCAAGTTTTTAACCACTCCTCTCCTATTTATTATCTCCTAAGCACCGTCTCTACCTGGTGTGAGAGCTGGGAACTAGTCTTCTACCATCCGGCGGAGATTTCAAGGTCGGGCGGGATCGCAACTCTGCTCCAGATGCACGGCTCTCTCCTCTTGCCTCTAATCTACTGCCTCTTCCAATAGTGGAACAGCGCGTTGCGTGCTTATTTACAGGCAACGCACATGGGTTATTCCCCTAAAACTGTATTAACTTTCCTCCGTAAATATAAAAAAGGACCCGAATTCACTCAAACAAAAGCATGAATTTCTCTTTCTATTTATTTGAGATATTCAACATGTACTTTCTGAAAGGACTGATGAAACACGAGAATTTCTATGAGCGAGAACGAAAAGGCCTACCAGTTTTGCCCGAAAATATATTTTCTCATGTCTTGTTATTTTACATGCCAAACACTTGGGACCAATGGCTTTACTTTCCCTCCGAAGGAAGTTGTGCTACAAATGTTTATTGCTCAGTAAAAATCCGTCGACCACGACTGCGTTTGAACCCAAGAGCATCGGGTCATGAGGCAAGCACTTTACCCTAAGACCATTGAGGTCGACCAAAAACATAGTACATCGTAGTGTTAGGATCTAGCAGCTTGTGTGTGTATGTGGGAAAATGATTATAAACCATCCCTTACTCGGGACACAGTACATGAACAATGCAACCCAGGGACCCATATAAAGGGGATCAAACTGGGTACTTGTCGCCGTCCCCCCCACCCCCCACCCCGCAAATAATGTTGATAGAAACGTATAATCGTATGACGTAAAACTAAAACGTATCAATGTAGATAAAATAATAGTAATAATTTAGCTACATGCTTTTTGATTTCTAAACACATTAATGATTTCCCTCGCCTAACTAGAGCTCTTGCACACGAAACACTTTCGAGACACATCGTAGCGCCCCATAACGTCACTAAATCACATGTGTCTGCTTAATGCATACCCTGACAGGCTCAACAAACTGGAAATTGCAAAACTAGTTAGTGGTTTTATAGCTAGTGACGAATATTAATAGGGCAAAGGTGTTGGGAAACCTACTTTAATTTTTAGTTGAGCCGCATCAGATATAGTTTTTTTTAAATTTGTTTTGTGTGTATTGATTCTAATGTTTGTCATGCCTAAAATAAATGTGAAAAATGCACAATGGGACTGTTAAATATTACATTTTCCTGGTCTGTTTTAATCACAAAATTTTTATCCCCTATAACAGCACTTGATTATATTCACCCCCCGCGCCACTGGCCGGGTACAGCTGGAAGAGAAATGGTGGAGAAATCTTACAACATATTGAAAAGGAACGCAAACCTCATTGTTTTGTAAAGAATCAACCAAGTTATCCGGGGAGCATATACAGGAGAAGGTACAAGAGATTACTCCTACAGAGACGGCCAGCTTCACGTATTGTCCTGTCAATACGTGTGACGTAAAGAATAGCTTTCAAACATACAACAAAATAAGAAACGAGTCATGCCTGGACATTTTGAGAAATATTTAGCTGTCTATTGTAATCAGAACCACAATCAGCAAGCTGTTGTAGCAAATTATTTTATAATATCATTTTAAATGCGATCCTTGTATTTTGACGTGAATACGTCTTTAAATTTGCTACCATACGGGGGCAATCCAAAAAACCTAATGATAACAAAATCGGGGGATACAGTTTGGTGTTGTAGTTTCGAATCTTTCCTCTACATCCAAAATTAAATTATACCACTGGATAGCTAAAGGATCAAAGAATTCATTACGATAAGCGAGAACAGTGACGCATCGCGCGCGGTGGAGGGGGAAGCGCCGCCATTTTGAGGTTATTTTGCTGCGTATCGAGATTTGCAATTAATATAACTTTTGACTCGGAGAAGCCACGATGTTCGTTTAAGTTTTAATTGTCAGCTGTTACATAAACATAACACACGGCTGTGTCCATAACACATCCACACCCCATTATTTTTTTTACTGTGCATATTGTTGCATCTTTCTGGTATATTTCTTTAGTTCTAAGCGTATAATTGCAAGAATATTATCAGTCAAAGTAAGAATGTTACCTCACTAGGTTCCCATTATGTGTAGGCCATAAGATAAGCTCATAGTGTAATCATTCAAAGTAAGACTGCTTTCTTTCAGAGTAAACGGATGGTACTTCAGGGCAGCATATACCCGCCACCAAGCCAACGCTCAAAATTCACTTAAAAGGACAGTTTGCCGCTTTCTAGGAAGACGATCCAAATATGTCAGATAAGAATGTTACCTGTGGTTTGGTCAGTCAGATTTCTATCTTGAACCTCTGTCAAAATTACATTACCTAAGAGAGCGGACAAAGGGGTAGTTATCGTATTTTCTGATCTGGCTGGTAAAGGGAAGACCCGGGGGTTTGAATCCCGGCAGAGTGTACTCAGTTGTTCTTACATAACGTGTTTCCCACTCTTCCTCTATGCGACTGTGGGTACACAGCCTAGTAAAATTCTGCCTTCCACATCCACTGCCCCGTCAGTGTAAATATGCGGTGCATCGAGGGAAGGATAGTCGTACAGTGTACAGTCGTAAATATAAAAATAATTGTATAAAGTAAGTTATTTATTTGTTTACACCACGATTTTACAAGCCTATGATCCACCCATTACTACGAGCACAAATAGACCTGGGTGCCCCACTAGGAAGAGCAATGGCTTTCAACCTAGGCTACGTGACATATTTATAAGGATTGCGCGCGCAGAATTCAGTTATGGCAGACATTTTTTGTGGTTTTTTTTTAACACGCTCAGGACGCTCATTAGCTATGTATTTTAATTCAAATTCAATATAATTTTGTATTTTTAATAATATTTAATCTTTATTTTCATGCTCTAGCTACAAATAACTTCTACCTAAGTATCATGGCAAATGTACTACTACTGGTTAATAGCCATTTTGCATCTGGTGTGTGATACATCGATTAATATGTATTTTTGGTTGTAGAATCCGAATCTGCCTTCGGAAATGCTTTGTCACGTAGGTTTTTTTTAAACATATTTAAGATTTAAAAAAAATAGTTTTATGTTATTTGTGTTCTCTTTTTCTTTATGAATTATCACTGACTATGCTGATTGCACTCTATATTTGGATGCAATATATGATGAAAGAAGTTCTAAAAATAGTCACTAGATGGCAGGGCAATTTAGTTGAGGGGGAATGGTACTGCTATTGGCCATTAGGGGTGACTCAGCTAACCACGTTAGCCCTGCTGTTTAGTGCGTGTTGAAACTTGGATGGTGTTAACCACTTTGTATATTTCTCTTAGTTGGTACCTTAGTTTGTGTTATTGTGTGTTTTTGCTTTTACTGTGTGAACTAGTGAGACGTTATGATATTTTTAGGTTATAGTTAGTACAGTGTTCTTAATGTAATGGCAAATGCTAAACTTCGTGGTTGTGTAAACCACACCGATAACTTTTGCTATGTATGTGGTAAGTTCACTCCAAAAACCCAAAGAAAGTCAATCACTGACTTAGTTAAGAAGACTTTGATTGTGCTCTTGGAGATCAGGATAAACCCGTTGCACCTCATATTGCTTGCATAACCTGCACAACTACCCTTATAGAATGGATGAAAAGGAAACCACAGAGCCCTGACAAATATTGCAGGACATTCCAGTAAAACTAAATATACAATTAAACATCCTAATGTTTCTTCAGTTCATATGCTTGTGCCTCATGAGGAAGGCTTACCTGTTTGTGCTTGTCACTTGCAAACCACTGCATCAGAACCATCAGAGGAAAGTGAATCAGAAGATACACAACCTTTGGAAGAGTACATTCCTGAAACTCATGACAGTTCGCCTCACCTCATAGAACATAAGGAACTGAACGATTTGGTTCGTGGTTTGAAACTTTATAAACAGCAAGCTGAACTGTTGGGTTCTATACTGCAACAATGAGCAAGGTACAAAGATTTCAAGTTTTAGATCAAGAAATAGCTGTTTGTCTGGATATTTTGAAGTGAAGAATTCAATGTGTGTGTGTGTGTGTGCGCACACACAGACATGAATGGTTTGATGATGGAGTTGGGTGTTCAATATAATCCACATGAGTGGAAAATATCTATTGATTCATCTAAAGCAAGCTTAAAAGTAGTGCTATTGCATAATGGCAACAAACTTCCCTCAGTTCCTTTGGTGCATGCGGTGGACATGAGGGAAACTTATGAAAGTATGGCTTTGCTGATGGAAGGAATCAAATATAGAGATTATGTGTGGCAGATATGCTGTGATTTAAAATTTGTCACTTTTCTTACAGGCTTACAGGGTGGATTCACAAAATACTGTTGTTTTTTGTGCTTGTGGGACAGCCAAAAAACCAAGAACCACTACAAAGTCAAGGAATGGCCTATGAGGAAATTATACATTGCTGGAAAGGAAAATGTGAAATTTACCCCATTGGTTGAGCCGAGTAAAGTCATTTTTCCTCCGCTTCATATAAAGTTAGGCTTGATGAAGAACTTTGTAAAAGCTCTTGATAAAGGTCAGGCCTTTAATCATTTGAAAAAAATGTTTCCCAAGTTGAGTGAAGCAAAGCTAAAAGAAGGTATATTTATTGGGACCACAAATTAGGGCATTTTTGAAAGATCCAACCTTTGATGCTAAGCTTACAAATATCGAGTTATCTGCTTGGTCCTCTTTCAAAGCCATTGTTTACGGCTTTTTGGACAACAGAAGAGAAGGTAAATATGTTTCCATAGTGAGTGGTCTATTAGACAACTACAAGAACATGGGGTGTAGATTGTCACTAAAAATTCACTTTTTACACTCGCATCTTGACTTTTTCCCAGAATATTGTGCTGCTGTTAGTGACAAACAGGGTGAACACTTTCACCAAGATATCCTGACTATGGAGCGTTATTACCAAGTATACTGGAACTCTTCGATGATGGGCGATTACTGTTGGTTTCATTTTAGGAAGACTGATGAAACACTTTAAAAAAGAAAAGTATCGTCATCCCATTTTGTCAAAGAAAAATTACATTAAACTTTGTAAATATTAATATTATGGCTTAATGTGGATTATTTTAGTGCTTTTTGTTGGTTTAAATTCGTTTTTTATGCTATCAAGAAAACATGAGGGCTATGTTTTGTTTGTATTTAAAATGGTAAATAGTTGCTAATGTCGTATTAGGCAGGGCACACACTAACAGCTGCACGCAAACAGCTCCAACAAAACTATTCAGTTTATTGCTCGATGTCAGATGATGAGGATGTGTTTGTGCTTCAGGGTCCCTACGGTCTGGAAAGTCAGGGAAATGACAATTCATGTCACATTACTGTTTCATTGGAAATTGTAAAGCCGCAGAAGGAAGGTGTTGCCAAAAGTGAAAGTAGTGTAGTGCCTTGAAGAAACCCTAACACTTTTGTTATGAAAGATGATATAACTAAGGCGGAAGTCATTTGGGCTTTGCAAGTTGTTGACAATAAAATGTATTTCAATTCGTGCAATAATTTATGTAGACTATTTTATCATTTGACACTTCCTGAGTGTTTCATTGCCAGCGTCTTTACTCTTGGTGAAGACAAGGCTGCATATTTCATTGTGAATGGCTTGGCTCCATTCTTTCAGAACAATTTACTGGACTGCCTAAAATCATGTAACAACTTTGTAATTTGTTTTGATGAAGCATTGAATAAAGTTATTCAAAGAGGGCAAATGGATATTGTATTCAGTTTCTGGGACAAGGAAAATCATAAAGTTGTCAGTCATTGCTTGGACAATGTTTTTTTCGATAGAAGCACAACTGAAGAATCACTGAAGCATTTCTTGGATGGTATTTCTCCTTTTCCACTCTCTAAGTTTATACAAGTGTCAATGGATGGCCCAAATGCCAATTTAAAGTTTAAAACACTTCTTCAGGAACACACCATATCTGTCACAGACAATGAAGTATGTAGTTTGCTATATCTGGGGACATGTGGGCTTCATGTTATTCATGGTTCCTTGAGAACAGGAGTGGAACCTGTCAATTGGGATATACATTGCTTATTGTGTCACACATACTACCTGTTCACTGACTCTACAGCTCGTCGAGCATTGTTTACCCAGTTGACAGGGTGTACAACTTTTCTTTTGAAGTTCTATGGTGTGCAGTGGTTAGAGAATGCAACGTGCTTTCAAAGGGCATTACAAATTTAGGACCATGTTAAGTTTCTCAAAGAAGAAAAGCTTCCTAAGACAAAACCTGTAGGGATACTGAAAAGAGCAGCCTATGGTCCATTCCTGAAGTGTAAACTAGCTTTCTGCAAAACAATTGCTGATGGATTTCAGCCTTTCCTTTTTAATAGGGTTTGATATATTTTGTTATTTTTTCCATCATTTTACCTGAACTGATTGGCAAGACGTCTGCGTTCTTATTCTTCCATGAGAGGTGAGGCAAGGTCGGCTGTAGGGAAGGAGGCCAAAATAAATGTAGTTAAATTAATATTTCCACATTGTACTGTATGACGTACGTATATTACTTTATTATTATTATTAATTATTATTATCACCGCGTCTTACTACCCGTTCAGGTTGTACACACTTACGCTAATGTGTAATGGTAGGGTGATTGTGAGATGAAATGGAGGACCTACAGTTTAACTTGGTATCCGAACCACGGTGGAGGCCTGGCATTCCACACATTCACAAGATGTGATTATACACATCTTGTCAGAGTTGAAGGAAGGGTTTGGCAATTGGATAAATCTGTGCCGGGACCAAGGATTGAACCCTGGATCCCGAGCACAGAAGTCTGACACCCTACCCTACACTGTCAGGTCACCCTTACGTATATTACTGTTACTGTACCATACAATAATACAGTATAACTGTACCTATAATATTCAATACCGTACAGTGATTCATCCTTGTGTAGTAAACATGCATCTTATGCAAGTTCATTTGTAAAACTTGACATTTCAATAACTCAACACCATCTCAGTCCACATTAGGTCGAGTTTCTGAGACTTTACTGTACTACAATTTGGCGGGGTTTTATTTATATCACCTACAACCTAAATTATGCCCAAAACACTTTGAATGACTTAAAGATGGGTATTTGTTAAAAAAAATCCTACATCCTCATCACAGTTTTTCTAAGGTTTAGATCAAAAATACATTATTCCACTTGTGGTGTGTGTTCAGCCACAATCACAGTGCAGGCAAGTTAAACAGTAGCATGTAATTAATATGTTACACCCAGTGGGAGCAAATACTTAAATGTATAGGGGGAAATATATATATAAAAATTGGCCCCTCAAGTCAAAAGGGGGTTTGAGGACTCAACATAAAAAAATGTTTGAAAATTGAATGCCCCTGGAAACTATTTTAAGAGGTCCTCCTCTGTAAACATTTTGAAAATTATACTTCTCTCCAAAATATTTAGATTGGCCCTCCCCTAAAATATTTTTCAATTTTGGATACCCCTAAAAGCTATTGCTTGGATTTTTTTAAATGAGATTGCCTCTAAGAGTTATTTGGAGTGGTCCATCCCCCAGCAAACTTTTAAAATTTTCATGCCTATATAAGCTATTAGAGCTAGAGTGGTCCTGGTCCTAAAATTCCCCATGGCAACAATTCAAGCACTTTTTCCCAGAGCATATTTAGCACCGCGTCATACTACTCATTCAGGTTATACGCTTAAGTACTAATTACACTAAAGGATTAGGAATTAGGAAGGTTGAATTTATAGGAAGTGAACCGGCATTTCCGTGGAGGGAGAGTGGAAAACCATGTAGGAAAAACCACCCTCAATTCACCCGACCGAGGTTTGAACCTCGATCTCCCCGTCCTCGGTGGTCTGGCTCAACACGACTGGTGTGTTAGCCAACTACGCCACCGAGGCGGGTCCAGAGCATAAAATTCAGGCATAATTTCCCCTCCTAGTTTTTCCCGATCAGTGGCCATACTGTAATACCTTTCTTTGAGAAAGTAATTCTTAAATCCATATTAAATTAAGGAATAGATCACCATTATTTTATGTTGTCCAAGTCATCTTGTAAAATGTTGCAATCTGAACAACATATTATTTTAAGTCATCAGTGTAGAGTAGATATGATGAGCGAAATTTATTACAAGGTTGTTAATGAAAATAGTAGGCCTATATTGTACGCAAAGCAGTGGTCAAGATGGGATCCTTATGGATCTATGGAAGAGTAATAAACTGAAAACTACTAATTGTAATATATATATTTAGTAGGTAGCTTTTTTAGCCAGTTCAATAGATTTCCAAAAAGGCCAAATTGTTTACTTGTTTTTAGTGAAGTGTTACTTTTTTCTAGGCATCCATTCGCAAAGAGCTGTCCAATATGAGCTTTGAGCAACTCCTACAATTAAAAGAAGAACTTGGTACAAAAGTGTATAATGAAGCGATTTTTGGAGCATCCAGTATGAACGATAATAACTTCAAAAGGGCCAATAAAAATAGGTAGTAAAAAAGTAAAAATATTTCATATTTATATTTTACAAGGATAGTATATGGGTTATCTACTATTTTTTTAAACTAATAAAATTATACACTAAAATGAGTTAACCTCCTCTCCCAAGCATGCTTATTATATAAATATTTTTCTAAATGACTTTTTCCATGCAAATAGATGTCATTAAACATTTGACACAATTATACCATTTTTTCTCCACCTACTCTATATATTTTACCTCCCCCAACTCCTTTCAGATAATGCCCACTTAAAAGTTATGTAGGGCCTAAGTTATCTTTTATACCTTTTTTTTTTCTTTCAAACCCTTAATGTGTGAATATGTTTGTTCAATGTTAGAGAAGGAAAGTAGGCCTATGTAACTTTTGATTGTTAAAAAAAATCATCAAATTATTAGCAAATAAAATATATGAATACCAAATTATGACTTTATTAACAAATTGAGAAACATAGTATAACCCGTATATTTCTTGGCAGGCCGCGGGAAATGTCTTCCAAGGTTCCTGTGTCACCTCTCTGTGAAGTTGTGCCAGTGAAAAAAGTGGTTCCACGGGACCCTCGCTTTGACACACTTTGTGGGGCATTCAACGAAAAGGTGACCACATGACTCCTCATATCACTGGTGTGTTACCTTCATTTTGGAGATTTTTTTTTTTTAATATTACAACTTCTCTATTGAATTGATTTGTTCCCGCAGGCTTTTAAATCTTCGTATAGTTTTCTGAGTAAAGTGAAACAGCAAGAACTAAAACAGTTGAAAGAAGACCTAAAGGCAGAAAAGAATTCAATCAGGAAGGAGAAGATTCGCTACCTTATACAGAGATTGGTAATATTTCAGTGTATATTAATTATTATATTAGACTAGTGACAGTGTGTTTTCAAGGATATACTTTCTAAGCCCTATTCACTTATAGATGTTTTGTTGTCAAGTTTACAAAGTTATATTTAAAAAGTATGGTTACAGAGGTTTTAATGAGAGTGAACTAATAAGTTGTTTAAACATATCAATGTGTTCTTTGGAATAGTAGCACAAATTTTTTTTTTATATATATATATATTAATCTCCAATCATAAAGGAGTTTATAAAATTCCTTGCTGGGCTGTTTGGGCTATACACATACATTAACTATGCTAATGGAAAAGGGATGAGGAAGGTACAGTTTTAGAGGAAATGTGGATTGGTATGGAGGGAGAGTGGAAAACCATTTAGGATAAATCAGCCTCAGACCACCTGACTGGGATTTGAACCTCATCACTGGTAATCCAGTCTAGCATGAAAGTGATGCGTTAGAGCAGGGGTCCCCAATTATTTTTGATGGAGGTCCGTTTTAAAAACTCGACATACTTCCGCAGTCCGGCAAAACTTTAACAGTGACTCAAGTTCAAGCCCTTTAGGACTATACTAATTCAAAAACTTGATTTTCTTTCCTTTTAGTTATTTTATTTATTTATTACTGCTGGCATTCTATATCTACTACCTGCCCACCCCCGAAATATCATCTGTTTATCGCTATCTCATTAAGGTCCTTAAAAATGTATTTGTGGTCTGGATGTGGACCGCAGTCTGCCATTTGGTGACCATTGCGTTAGAGCATGTAGGTTGATTTTTCAATTATTTTAAAAGTCTGGCAGCTGGACTGCAAAACATAAACTATAAGGATACACTTTAATAAATGAAACAAACTGTTGCATTAAACTAATATGTTATGCAATATTTGGTTGAGAAACTATCAAATGTTTATTTTAAAAATAAAATAAGAACATAGCACACATACTTACTGTAGGCCTACTTAAAATGCGAGTAAAAATAATAATTATCAGTAGTTTAGATTTTTATTATAAAAGGTGTTAATTTTATTTAACAGTTTTTGAATTTTAAATATTTTAATAGGACTTAGATTATTTCTAAGATTCCTTCTGGTTGTTTGGTTAGTAATACGTACAAGTTTCTTGCATGAAACCATTTTAAAAGCACTCACATTATTGGAGGGTCTAAAAAATAACTCCCAAGAATTGTTCGGCAGGAAAACCAAGAGCGTGAAGTGGAGCGGCTGGAACACAAGGAGCAGAAGAAACAGGAAGCGCGGGCAATGCAGATTCAACTTCTACGAGAGGGAAAGAGGCCACAATTTCAGAAACCTGGTAAGATACTCCTATCGCCCTCCTACCCCCACTAATATTTGGGGTGAAAAATTATACCATAGTCATTTGATTGGAGAAAATATTAAGATTAAAATTTAGCTCTACATTTTAGCCTTTTCATTAATTGATTCACTTGTCTGGTTTAAGGGAAGGATGCTTCCTGGATAATAAGTCTTTGAAAGAAAGATAGTACAGCAAGATCCATACACTAAGCTTTTGAACCTAGGTTTTTCTGGTAACATAAAACACATTACAGTAATTTTCAGGTCACATAAGGCTCTTCAACAGAGATGTTTCATTTTTTATTTTTTTTAGGGCTGAATAAGATTGCCAACACACTATTACACCTGACACTTTAAATGAATCATATTGTCCAGCAGGATATTAATTTTGTTTCTAGAATTATATGTAAAGCTTCAACAACAATGATCACTCAACCTATGTTAATAAGAAATTACTCTTGCAATAGGCTAGACTGCCGATGACAGGGAAATTGAGGTCTGGTGTACTGAGGGTAGTTTCCCTCATTTCTTTTCCATTCTCCCTCCACACAAACTTGGGTACACTAACTCTAAATTCAACCATCTTCATCCTTAACACATTAGAGTAATTCACACATGTGTATAACCTGAACTGATAATAAGAAAAAATAATAATGGGTTAGATTGTTTCTTTGTATCAGAGCCTCATAATATTTATTTTAGCATGATATCCCAATGTTGGATTGAGAGGTGAAATTATAGTACAAGTAGTATGCAAAACGGCTGCTAGTTAAAAGGAAGTCTGATGTACACCAAAGGTGAACTTTTATATCTAGAGTTTTGTGATAAGTGTCTAGGCCATAGGGTCAGTTTCATAGTCAGATTTAGTACGCCTAAAGTGCGGCGCTATACTAAATACAAGACGTCACCTACCTGAAATTGAATGGAATGGGCCAGTTTCATATGCGAAACTGGCCCATTCCATTTTGGTCTAGGTAGGTGTCGTCCTGTATTTAGTATCGACTCGCACTTTAGGCGTACTAAATCTGACTATGGAACTGGCCCTTACTCTTATATCACATTGGTGTTTTATGAGTATTAAAAATATTTGTATAGACACTTAAAAAATTCTGAATTCCTAGAAGCTGGTGGTTCTTCCCGATTTCGAACTACTGGTCCCCTACGTAGTGAATCTCCACTTGAAGTCCTAGCAAGGATTAAAATAAATTAACTCTTAAATTTTGTAAATTGACCATCTCTTATAACAATAAATATGAAAACTCAACTTTTTTTTCAGTGTTTTTGAGCATATAAAGAATTGTACATGTTTTTCAGTGGAGAAGCGTCTTTTGGAACTTGTGGAGCAGTACAAGGAGCTGAAGAAGAATGGCAAGTTAAAGAAACACATTGAGAAACACAGGAAAAAGGTTATGTTGAAAGACAAGAAGAAGATGAGAGAACATAATCAAATTGTACTTGGAGAAAGTTGAAGTGTGGCAAAAACTAATGAGTTGAGAAAAAATTTTTACTCATCATCAACTGTCGCTGGGCCAATTTAGTAAAATGCCTCCATCTTCCTTTACCCTTCCACCCTTATTCCTCAATTCTTTTCTTCTCACTTGCACACTTTCTGTTACCTGTCCATCCCATCTCTCTCTTGATCTCCCTTGCGATCTTTTTCCAACATACAATATTTATTATGTGTTGTTAAAAGAAGTCTATTTTATTTATTTCTTTACAAAAGAATTATCAAAATTAATACTTTTAAGCACTTTTTTTTTTTAGGAAGTAGCCTCGTCAATTTTCTTACAAAACTTTTAAGGGCCCCTACACGATCATTCAAGACTGTCAGGATTAATTATTACTTTATTAATACTGGCAGTCTGACTGATCATATAGGGGCCCTTAGTTATTTTTTTTTGAGAATTGGTGTGGGAATATAAAGAGGCTAGCTCTATTTTCTTGGCATTGTTGGTATAGGGCAGTGTTTTTAAGTGTTCACCAGGGTGATAACCCTACAGTATATTTCCTATATTTTGAAACAATGTCCAAGCAAACAAAATATCTTTTAATATTCACCATTTTTAACCAAAATACATTTTCTTCATACTTAAATCCAATCTTTTATATACCATACATCAGGGTGTGTATGTTTGTCTCTATTTCTCTATATTTTTAAGTTTAGAAATGTAAGCTAAGTGATTAAAAACTTATTGTAAAAAACCTTAAATAAATATTAACTTTTTTACATTATAATTGTAGACTTTATTTATAGCTTTAGCTTTAATTACCCCGCAATTGACTATCAGTGAGAACTAGGACTATCTGTGTTCTCTAAGATTGTGGTCTCATACATATTGCTAATTAAAACACAATTTTAAAAAGCAGTAAAGGTTTGAGTGAATTAAGTGCATTGAATCCTGGCCTGGTGCAGGGGTGCAGAATATGTCCGAACACGCGGAACAAGGTTCGGGGGAAATTTGAGGCAGGGAAAAGTCCAACAGTTTTGTTGACGTTTTTAGTACATTCTGGTTCTGATATGGTTGTTTCATTTGTATGAAAAACTAAGGCTGATGACACTCAAAACACTGACACTATCAGTATGTGCCCTAATAAGTCAGTGCCGGTGTAAGCACAAAGAGTTGCGGTGTCTAGGGGCTAAGATAAGGGGCAAAGGAAAAATCTAATAATTCAACCTGGCTAAAGGCGTGATTGAGTGATGAGTCATCAGTCACCTACCCTAACCGCGGCTGTTTGGTAGCTATGGTGGGCAGGCGGGGGAGGGTAGGGAAGGGTGAGCGATGTTTTGTTTTAGTTTGAAATCAATCACCCGTTATATCGTGGCCTAATTGCATTTCTATGTACGTGCAGTTTATATAAACTCTTGACATGCGTATTGTAATGATTGTGTAGCCATGAAATTGTTGTTTTTAGTGGACCTAGACCTGGTTTGTACATTGTGCAATAGATAAATGTTTATAAAAAATTAGATGGTTTAAGTGAAACAAATGTTTATTATGTACTTTTAAGAGCAAACAAGACGTCAACTGTGCTTATTGTGAATGGCTTGGCAGACGTGATAAACTCTAATATCACGTATCGAATAAACATCCCCAAGAAAAAAAACCTAGAAGTAAGTATCAAGGGAGTATTGCAAGTTTTGTAAAACATAAATTATGTGATCAGGAAAAACTCAGTCGTAAATAGCGATAGTATTTCCCCTAGTGTGGTCGATAGTGAGTGAAAGGCCTTGCAGTAGTGGCGAGTCTACGAAAAAACTAAAAGTCTATGAAAATCAACAATTAAACCAAGGCCTCCCGGAATTACACTCCATTGCCTCTTACTCTCAAGATGTAATGAATGCACACAAGGAAATGGGAAGGTTGCCATTTCTAGGAGACAACTAAATTTTTTATAAGGTAGGTACTATAAAAATAACTATGATTAAAAATATATATTTGAATTTTCCAAACAATGTAGTAGGTAATAATCCTTATTACCTTCAGCCTTTATAAAATATTCAATGTTTTATTTTGAGTGCAGAAATTTTTTATGAAAATGTTATGTTCTGGGGAAATATTGGGTCTCTGAACATATTCTGCACCCCTGGCCCTATCACCCTATTTTAAATACCTTTAAAATTTTGGATAAAGTTAATCATTATTTATTTGTTTCCTTTATCTACTCTGAAAGGTTTCAAGCTCACCTTTCTTGGTTCCACTATGGTGTGGCTTATAAGAGGGTGCCAAAGTGTTATTCTTTTTTGAGTGAATGAAGTATTTACTAGTTGAAAAAACTTGTGGTTCTTCAGTGTACCACCTGATATACAATCCCCCCAACAAGCTTGATCACAAGAGATACTAATGAAATTGATTCCCAGGCCTGTGTTAGGCACGTAGAGCCAGTTTCACGGTCAGATTGAGCATGCCTCAAGTGCGGTCACACACTAAATACAAGACGACACCTACCTAAACTCTAATGGAATTGGCCAGTTTTGAATATGAAATTGGTCTATTTCATTTTGGTCTAGGTAGGTGTCCTGCATTTAGTATAGCGCCTCACTTGAGGCGTACTCAACCTGACTGTGAAACTGGCCCATAACTTTGAATTACTATTAAAAGGTAAGGAAGGAGAATTAATCAAAACTTATCCTTTCACAAATTTACATCTTTAATGCCCTTAAAAAGTTATTTATAAATAATTAATGTGCCAGTACCTTCAATCCCTACTCTAGAGAATTCTCTTTCAACTAGACCTCCGCAGGTCTCCAGCTGGACACAACATATCATACAACACTACAAAAGTTCAATTAGGTTGGTTCAACCTGTCCTCAACATGCGAGCTTCTTTCTTCTCCTGCAATTCCTTCTGTTGGTTCTCCACAATAACCTTCCTTTGTTCCAGGAATTCTTCATACTCCACTGGGTCTAACTCGCGCACAATTTCTATCCCACAAGAGCGAGCAACACCTACTAACATTTTACATATT
Organism: Timema bartmani; assembly: GCA_902151455.1. Taxonomy (NCBI): domain Eukaryota; kingdom Metazoa; phylum Arthropoda; class Insecta; order Phasmatodea; family Timematidae; genus Timema; species Timema bartmani. The sequence goes on from CABFWB010007541.1 coordinate 19,007, forward strand.
TCTTCCAAAGTTTTGCACTCCAGTGGAGGATCCTCTGATTTTATTTTGGAAATTTCATACAAGTGTTTTAATGTAATTTTTCCACCAATTTCTTGTCCTGGGAAAGAGAATGCATAAACAAATTTAACCAACATCTAGAATTATGCCAGAAATGTGCTAAGAACATACAAATATCTTTTCATATCTTAGTGTGGTATTAAAACCTTGAATTTCACCAAACAAGTAAACATGAATGGAAGAATAATATCCATTATCCAACCGTTAAAAAAGTTCCTAAAACTAGGCCTATTTGTAGGGTCAAAGCCGCTATTTTATGAATCCAGAGCTTTGATTTACCAACTAAATCTTGAATCTCCATCCAAATCTTAGAAAAACTACTACTTCCTGAGAAAGATGCTATAATAGCATCAAAATATCGAAGTGTGTGTAAATATGTGTTAGTGTTTTTACTTTTATTTGTGCTCTAGATTGTACAGTGAATAATAATGTGTCCCATTTTACCTGGAAACATTGCTCCTTTCTGAATACCTGCAGCTTGTTTGAAGAAGAATGTTGCAGGAGGTTTGTGAATCACCAGTTCATAGCTGCGGTCAGGGTTCACAGACACTCGGCATGGCAGCGGAACACCTTCCTTTATGTCTTTTGTTCGCTCGTTGAAGTCTTTGCAAAATGTGGCTATGTTTATTCCTCTCTGAAACATTAGGCAACAGTACACTGATCACATGAAAAGGTTATAGCCTGTTTTTAAATTAGATATATTTTCAATAATTACACTCTGGTGTCAGTAATCACCATCGACCAACTGTCGGTAACTACCAACTGGAGGCACATTAATTATTGCACTCACATAGGCCTAATTAAACTAAACTGGTCTCAACCATGAAGTGGCCAGTTTTGTAAAATGGTGTACTAGGCTGAAAATTTATAATTTAATAAGAGTGTTTGTATTATGTACACATTATCTAAGTAAAATTGTTAAGATTGTTCAGCTAGTTTGTATATGTGTGATTATTATTTGTTTGTAAGATGAAGAGTACAGTGGTTTGGTGAATCTAGGATGGTTGGGGACAGTTGAACATTGTGCACTAAGAGTGGAATCTAAAGAATGTGTTGGTAGCCCCCACAAGGTTTGTGAGTAGAATTCCAGGTCTAGTGGAGTTTTATGAGATAACAGTCGAGCACTGGGGTGAAGGACACTTGGAAGAAAGGACTGGTAGAGTGAAGATGTGTTGGGTGGCACAGTCTCACAATGATAATAATAATTTATTATTATTATTATTATTATTATTATTATTATTATTACAACAACTTGAATAGCATATAGTCAGTATAAGTCATAATCTTTATTTAAATAAAAGAATAAGTTTGTAAAAAGTGTCAGTTGTTTATTGATATTTATGAATAATACTATTAATCACGTGTCTATTAAAAATAATATGATATATTAATACCAGGGACATCCCAGTTAATTGAAATTTAAGTAAAGTTGCGACGCAACCACCTCATGTTAAAACTAACAAAAACAAAAGTACTGTATTTTGGTAATTGGAAGCTACCAGTTCGATTTATACGCACTTACGCTAATGTGTAGTGGTAGGGTGATTGTAAGATGAAATGGAGGACCTGCAGTTTAACGTGGGATCCGAACCACGATGTAGGCCTGGCATTCCACACATTCACAAGTTGTGATTAATACACGTCTTGTCAGAGGTGAAGATAAATCTGTGCCGGGACTGAGGATTGAACCTCAGACCCCCAGCACAAAAGTCCGACCCCTTACCCTTAGACCGCCAGGTCACCTTCAAATTAAATATGTAGAGTAAGCTACCTAGCAGTAGAACATCCCGACTTCAATAACATGTAATAGGACACAAGCTAACGCGCATATAACTGAAACCTTTTCTTAATTATATCACTATACATAAATTATATACTTTTGTTATTATTAGGCCTACGCATTAAAAAAATGAATTGGATATTAGCCTGCCTATATTTATAAAGTTTGATAATTTTGAATTCGGACATGTTACCAACTGAGCTAAGGATTTTGGGTTCACTTTTTGGCATACCCGAAAAATTTATCATAAGTGAAATGTGGGTAATTTATGCTCTTTCTCAGTGATGAATTAACAGCCAGGAGCTGTATGTTGTATTTGTTTTAGATATTAGTTAGTTAATAAGTCGGGTGCTAATATAGGTCTAATCAGTCTGTTCAGAAAGTGCACATTAAATACCTCAAATAAATGGGGGGGAAAATATGTAATTTTGAATAATTACAGTCGAACTTGGTTATAGCAACCTCTGGTTTTCCGTCAACTCAGGCGTAGCCTCATTTTTTCAGCAGTCTGGTCAAACTGTCATCTATTACATTATAAAAACCTGTTTTAGCATCACAAATTTAAAAAAATGTGAAGTGTGGTCGTTGTAGAAGATTATTATGCGTTTGTAAAAACAATAGGTATTGTAATTATTGGAATGTTTTGTAATTCGCCGAGCGTTTACGAGTAAGGCAGTTTTCCGGCTATGCAACAGAATATGGCCGACAGTTATCTGGTGAGTTATTATTTTTCTTTCTCCTTCCATTATAATCGAAGCGGTGATGTATATTATAAATTTGGAATATTTTGTTTAAAAAAGTGCCTTAAATGAATGATTTTTTTGTGACTGTCCCTTCCATAAACTTCTGACGTAGGCATTGAATGATATACATATAAGATATCCTTCTAAATACCCCAACTGATAGTCTATTTATAAAACAATGTTACCTACTTGTCCAAGCATTGGCCCAAGAGGTGGTCCCGCTGCTGCCATTCCTGCTGGAATATCTGTCCTTAACTTGCTTTTATGAATTACTTTGTCACCCATCTTCCTTAAAGTTTTTAATCTACTTACAGATTTAGACATTTTTTTAAAATTATTTTTTTATTTTACCTAGATTAAAACTGTTAATTCAATTTGCAAAATCTTAATTTATTCAATTGAAAATAAAAAAATATTAGGACCACAGATCAACAAAATAAATATAAAGGAATGAAAGTAAATGAACGAGGTAACAGGTAAATAAGACAGAAGTCTCTGGCACAAAATGTGTCACAGATCAAGCTAACATGAATAAACTGCACTTGGAAGGTGGTACGCAATTATTTTTTATTACAAATATAGCAGGCTCTAGAAAGGGCTCGAGGCGTTATAGTAATCGTGGAACGACTAAAAATCATTTAGTACGTGGATAATCAAGCGATGTTGTCGTGAAGGTGAACACCGGTAAGACGAAAGGGAAGAAAGCAATTTTGTTCTATTCATTGAAGGGAAGAAACTAGAACAAGTAAATTAAGGTCGTGCAAATATTTGGGAAGTCTGGTGACTTGGAATGGATACTGAGTGTACGGAGGAAGTTAAAAGCAAAATAGCTATGGGGAAGGGAGCATATGGAATGGTGAGGGGATTACTGACAACGGAACGAATCCCGATTGGGTTAAATAAAAAAAGTTTGTAAAGTGTTTCGTTTGATGACATATAGCTCTGAGACTTGGATAATCAGAAAGAGGGAACAAAGTTATTTGGAAGGTTTTAAAATGGGTTAAATGGGTGAAATGGATAGACAGGGCGAGGAATGAGGGAGTGTTGAGGAGGGTAGGAGAGGCAAAGAGCCTGATAAGGATGATAACGAAGAGAAAAGGTCTTGGTTGGCCACACACTCCATAGGGATTGTTTAATGAAGAGTGCCATGGAGGGGAAGACAGAGGGAAAAAGAAGAGGTTTGGAAAGCTAACAAGCTACAAAAGTAGTAAAGAAGACGCTCAGGAGCGAAGAAAATGGAATATGTCCAGTTGAAACCTGTCTCAGGACAGATTCACATAAGAAGAAGCAGGCCTATTAACAGTGACGCTAAACAACTAATGTAGGCTATATTTTCCAACACCATAATTAGAAAGAATGAATTGTATGCAAGCGAATGTACCAATATGTGAAGGTTTTTATATAATATATTTATTTACTTTTAAATTATCAAAACAGATAGGGATCTTTAAAAGAAATATTTATATGAATTTAAATTTCTGCTATAGGCTAAACCAGTGAAACTATAATATATCCTGATGGACATCTGTGACTGAAATTGTTTAGCTGTAATTTGCACACCATGTTGCGAGAAAGAAACTTTCAAGTATTTACGTCTCTCTTCTACACACATAAGTCTAAAAGACATTTGGTCATACTTTTATAGCACTCTCCTTGTAAAGCTTCGAATACTCGTAATGTTATATAAGTATAATAGCTATTTATAGCCCACCCCAAAGCAATAAAAAGCCTTAGAGAAATAATACAAACATATGACCTGGTTCAGCCTTGTCACGATGATTACTTTCCTCTGGAACACTGGGTGCTTGAGATAATACTCAACCTTACCATATTTAATGGTATTTAAACCGGCAATGGTCAAGGATTACTTCCTAACGATTTTGAGATTTTGAGTGGTTAGGGTTATTTTTAGCCTCTTAGCTCTCAACCACTTCATATAGGCTATGTGTATACAATTATACTCATTTTCTCTTGTTTATTTTGTTAATTTAATCTCATTCTTACTGTGGATTAACGCGTTTACTGTAAAACGCGAGCAATGCTGAGATTTGGTCACGTGACAGCTCTAGTCCAATCACAAGAAGTCCGCTTGGCCAGCGTAGCCCACACTGCTCGAGTAGAGATAATTTCAACTTTTACAGACCTACAGAAAACCGGCTAAAAAGACCCATTCAGCGCATGTACAAACTTTAAAACGTGTGTTATTTATAAACACAGCACATTCTCAAGATGGCGTAACTCAAAAGTATTGATGAAAAACGACAGTTTATTGGAACCCATTAATATTATCGATAGCAAAATCAAACCCAGGCAGTAAGTAAAACATCTAATTTTATTTTAAACATAGTAACTTGCACCGATTTTAATATTTTAATTTTTATGTTTGACGTTTCAATGCATCATGGGTAGAGATAGGGTAAAATAGCATTAATTTTCAGTTTTTTTTAGCATTAATTATTGTAAATTTAGCGTTTTGTGGCATAAT
>CABFWB010007542.1:0-10272 GCA_902151455.1 Timema bartmani
AGTAATTGAAAGCAACAAACAAAATATAAGAGTAACGTAATTATTTTTAAATAAAAAAAACCTATTCCACTAAACCTAATCTCGCTGTTTGTCACGTTAGACAATGTGGGGAGCGGGAGAAAAAAGTAGGTTTTTTTTGTTCAGTTTTAATTTCAAAACTTTTTTTTTTGGTCAAAATAAATCAAATATTTCTCCAGTAGAAACATAAAGAGTTTAATTTTCTTCACGAGGTGATGTCAACAGTTGTTGAATATCTGTCGAGGGTGTCCTAGAATTTAATAACAACTTTTTCTCTTCATTTAAAAAGTTTGTCATCTAATTCCACTATGCTCATTACAGATATTCAAGAACTGTTGATATCACCAGGTGAAGAAAATTAAACTATTTTTCTACTGGAGAAATATTTGCTTTATTTTGGAAAAATAAAAGTTTTGCGATAAAAACTATAAAACGCTTCTCGCACTTCTCACACTCTCACCTTAAGGACGCAGAAAGCCGCGCTTCGATATGATTTATGGTTTAAGAGTGGTAATATATCTAATGTTCCACTTGGGGTTCTTGAAACTCCCAAATTCAACGAAATCTCCTATGTATTAGCTGCTTTTTCCAGAAATTTAAAATCCCTTACATTTTATCAAGCGCGTGGCAAGCCTGACTATGAATTCACATATTAGCCGAAAAACAAGTGAAGAACAGAAACGGGGTCACGTGACGAATCTAAACCAATCACAAGATTTCCGCCTCATCGGCGCGAGCTGTTCTGCTAAAGCTAAACTCATATCTACTTTGTCCGCTCTGCCCGAGATCCTCGGCACGGAAGAACCAATCAAATCTCAGAACCAACCATCTCAAATCAGTGCGCATGCGCTGGAGAGCTAGAAACAAGCAGACAGATTCGTTGGTTGTTGTGAGGAGATTTGAAATAACCCGTTAATGTAAAGCTGTGTATCGATGTATTGGATTGTGCCACGACACAGCGTTATAATTTGAAAACATCAATCGGGAAAGTGATCTAAAACGGTGGTTCTAAACTTTTTTAGATTATACCCCTTGGCCGTGACAAAATGTCAATAAATTTTCCGCAAATGATAAATATCAGCTAATCAATCAAAGGAGAAAATTTACCTCAGTCGCCTCGAAAATTCCCCACCACGTTTGATTATTTTTGTCATTTTGCAGATTTTCCCTCCAGAGCTGCTCATGAAAGTCGCTCACGTGACTCAGTTTGAGAACCGCTGATCTAAAATATATGTTTATCCGCTAGAAAATAGAATATGTTGATGATCAAATGTTTAAATTTGCGTTGCAATGCATCATGGGTCAAACATACAGCGTGTGAATTGCTGTGCCACTAAAAGCCGATTCTGTTCTTTGTTCTCGGCAAACGTAAGAATCAAGCTTTATTCAGGTATCTACAGTAGCCCCATGGCTTGTTTGGTGCTGACTGACAGTTTACAGTTGACTTCTGACAGTCAACATTTATGCATATACCTAAATGTTGACTGTCAGAAGTGACAGCTGCTAAACACATGTTTTTTGCAGATCATATGGTTTGGCGTAGGGATAAATAATTTGGTCTGGTAGCTTTTCAAAGCCATCAGTTGTCAGCTGTGAACTGTCAGTCAGCACCAAAGAAGCCATGGGGCTACTGTAGCAAACATTGAACTACTTACTGTATTTATTTCCCAATCTACAATTGAAGCATGGCTCATATAACGATCTTGGTGACGGCTGGGGACGTTGGGTTCATCTAGGGATGTGGTATCGAAAGAAAAGTATCGATACCGTACAAGTATCGATACCGTACAAGTAGCGAAAGAAAAGTATCGATAGCAGTAAGTACCGGTATCGAAGTTTTAATCTGAAAAAAAGTTTTTTTTTATCTAGTTATAATCATTTCAACTTTTACATCATAGTTGTATTTTCATATTTAGTTAAACACTGAAAATTATAATGGTTTTTAATACTTTAAAACAAATTTTACAAGATATTTTTCGCTATCCAACTTGTTAAAAAAAACTTCCATAATTCACTTCTGGGAAGGTGCCATTTATTAATTACAATCTTCGTCTATATACTCTATCAAGATATATTAACTATTGACAAACGATAGAATAATGGACACCCTTTTAGGCTTCGTATGCTTGGAACACCCTTGAGGTGACAGTTCATTGATCTCTACAAAAGATTATTTTGTTAAGATCGTGATGATCGTTCTCAGTGATAAAGGAGGGGGTAGTAAGACTGATCACCACTCACAGTGTCATTTGTTCTTCTTGTTCCTCCACAGTCCACCCTGGTAAACATTTAGTCTCAAGACTCCCAGCACGAGTGAAGATAACCAAAAAGTTGTTTCTTTCAATACCGATCCGATACCGTAGTGTGAGTACTAATATCAGTAAAAGTATCGAGTGAAAAAATTATTAGTATCGAAAGGAAAAATATCGATATTAGTAAAGTATCGATACTTCTTTCACATCCCTAGGTGCATCACACAAGTCGTTTCTAGTGTGTTTACTTTTCCAATTAGGAAAAAAATATGAAATATCAGTTCTTGTAAACATTGTTTTTTCCCCCCTTAAGAGAAGGTCGCGGTGGTATTTCGGAAGGTGCCCGCGACATTTGAAAAGTCTGATGCAAGAACCAGTTAAATGCCTCATTTAAAAAAAAATTGTCCACCACTTCTTACTACCTGCCCGAGCTTTCCGCAAATTCTTACACTTGGGATAAGTATAAGGAAGGTAGAATTAAAAAAAAAAATTACTTGCATCTTCGTGGAAGGAAAATCATTTAAGAAAAACCACCTTCAGCTAGTCTCTTTGAATCCGAATATTTATTTACCACTAATAAAATAGAAATGACGGGTGTACAAACGAACGTGTACAGGAATTTTATAATTTTTATCAGGCAATTTTAATTAGTTAAAAATTAGTTTGTATGCAAGGTGGTATAATAATTTATTAGTTGTCTGTGGGTTACTCCTTAATGAAAAAAACAACCAATTATGTTGAAATCTCATATGAAAATAGCTCAAACGTCCGAATAACATATAAGTTAAATCAGATTTACGTCCGCCATTTTCTTTCAAGATGGCGGCTACAAAACTCTATTTTTGATCTTTTTCTCAGCCTCTTCTTATCGTAATTGCATTTGATCCACTTTGAAAGGTTCCTATTTTTATAAAACATCCCGTGCTAAGAATGGGTGGTTAGCTAGTGAATTATTATACGCATACTAGCTAAATTATTAGCTATTTGTAAATAAAAATACTTGACTAAGGAATACGTTTATGGGTATTTAAGAATAATATATATTATACTAGTAAAGATCCTATGCTTAACGTGGGTTTAATATATTTTTACATTTAGAAACTATTACTAACCCTTTCCCGTTTCAGCCTCTTAAAAGGGTCGAGTTTCAAAAAATCCCAAAAGTTGTCCGATCTGATAGGCTATCTATAAAGAACTTCCTTACTAAAAGCTCTTCTTTCCAGCTCAAATGGTTTTTAAGGTAAGGATATACCTTTTAAAATGTTCCAACCCCAGTTTCACCCCTTTAAAAATTTAATCTCGCAAAACCCCTTCTTATCAGATACCTACGACCTGAAAGGAACCTTCCTGCCAAATTTCAAAATTCCAGGTTGAGGGTTTCAGGACATACGGCCAGTGAGGGAGTAATGGGGCACAAGGGGGTAAAAGAGTATGAAGTGAGGGTGTAATTAAGGTGATTGGCCCTTTTCATTTTGCGTGGAAAAGCAGAGCCATGGGAACAAACGGTTATATTCAACGGTTTGTTCAAGAATAGAACCATGTTGATTAAGTTATACTTTTTATACACACCTCCTCTATAATTTTAAAAGTGATCATATATCATTAATTTTGAAATTTTTCAATAGAAAACTGCCGGCTCCATAGCAAAAAATAAGAAAATGCAATAATTAATAAACATAGATACATTATCTTAGAAAGGGTGTTGAAAATATTACTATAAAAATTTAACTCGTTCTCGAGAAAACAGATATTTCCAAACGCATGATTTTTCCGTTAGACCTGTCCGGTAGCTAGCGCCACATTTTCCGTAATCCATCTGTTCTTGTTAGCGCGGAAGGATACTTTGGTCGGTTGTCAAGCCACGCCACGCCTTTCACCTTCCCGCACACCATCCCATAAAATAGGTTTTAGACTTGCACTCGACAGGGCCAAGGGCCTTAATATAATATGAATATAAGCTTTCTGGTGTAAAACTAGAGAAAGGTGTAGTGACATCTCGGACCTACACGCTGGAAGCTACATTAGTATTGACACGGACTCACTATTCATAATTTATGCGTGTTGATATTATAGTTGTCAGGTTGATGTGAATTATTATCAGTCTATAATTGAAATAACTTGTGTTTTTAATTAACTATTTGTAACGATATTGATTTGGACTGCTCTCATATATTTAAAAAGTCATGGATGAAGGTATTTTTCTTCAATAAATTATATGTAAATTATCCATTTAAGACTTCATCCATAGAGAATCACGCGCTTTTCAGAAATATTGTAGAAGAATTGCACCATTAAAACTTATTTTTTATTAACGGTTTGTTCAAGAATAGAACCATGTTGATTAAGTTATACTTTTTATACACACCTCCTCTATAATTTTAAAAGTGATCATATATCATTAATTTTGAAATTTTTCAATAGAAAACTGCCGGCTCCATAGCAAAAAATAAGAAAATGCAATAATTAATAAACATAGATACATTATCTTAGAAAGGGTGTTGAAAATATTACTATAAAAATTTAACTCGTTCTCGAGAAAACAGATATTTCCAAACGCATGATTTTTCCGTTAGACCTGTCCGGTAGCTAGCGCCACATTTTCCGTAATCCATCTGTTCTTGTTAGCGCGGAAGGATACTTTGGTCGGTTGTCAAGCCACGCCACGCCTTTCACCTTCCCGCACACCATCCCATAAAATAGGTTTTAGACTTGCACTCGACAGGGCCAAGGGCCTTAATATAATATGAATATAAGCTTTCTGGTGTAAAACTAGAGAAAGGTGTAGTGACATCTCGGACCTACACGCTGGAAGCTACATTAGTATTGACACGGACTCACTATTCATAATTTATGCGTGTTGATATTATAGTTGTCAGGTTGATGTGAATTATTATCAGTCTATAATTGAAATAACTTGTGTTTTTAATTAACTATTTGTAACGATATTGATTTGGACTGCTCTCATATATTTAAAAAGTCATGGATGAAGGTATTTTTCTTCAATAAATTATATGTAAATTATCCATTTAAGACTTCATCCATAGAGAATCACGCGCTTTTCAGAAATATTGTAGAAGAATTGCACCATTAAAACTTATTTTTTATTCCAAAATTTAACTCCGTAGTATTTACCAAACAAGCTAGAGACGTTAGTTCCCTATACCCAATAGGAAGCTAGCCTTCAAGACACCTGTCGCGGGGACGCTTTCGATTTGTTGGTTTTGACACTGGTCATGAGAGGTCAAAGGGACAGGGGGTTTGTCATATATAAGCTGCTTGTGCGTATGAATATATAGAGTAGTCATATAAATACACAGAGTGCCGGCGACATAAACCTAGAGTATGTGTAATATCACGACAGTACTACACACTTAAATACAAAGATTACACAGAAAGTAACCTGTATTTCAAGTAAAATTGTATGAGAAGATAAAATCACTCCAATAAATCGTGTGCAACATTAACAGTTGTATTTATTCAAGTAAAATATGGTAATAATTGGCGCTCGATCACGGGTCTATAGTTACAAATTATCACAAATTAAACCGCAACCGTAATAATATAATAATTGGCGCTCGATCACGGGGCTATAAATACCAATAACACCGTATGATCATAATTGGCTCCAAATCGCGGGGCCAAACAAACAGTAACGTGATAATTGGCACTCGATCACTTTAATTAATTTCGATAACTTTAGTTACAATTTAACTACAACTTAAGTAACTGTAGTAAAAATTAAATAACAATAATTATAATGTAACTATAATTATTAAATATTGATAAAAATGTGTAATATTCAATCCAACTTTAGCCATGGTAGGTAATATCCAAAGTATAAATTCTAAGTAAACATTAAACACGTAAATTTATCGAAGTATAACTAATACTTCTTTTGTAAAGAAAGGTAAGGAAATGCGTATCTGTTAAGAAACACCTAAAATAGAAATTGTAAGTAAACAATTAGCAACAAGAAAAACCAGCAAGGTAGATTTAATCCTTCTTTTGTAAAATAGAAAGGGTATATTTGTTAAAACGCACAATATTCTCTACGTCTTAAAAACAAGTTTTGAAGTAAAACTTCTATTGTTTTCCTCTACGTCTCAAAAAACACGTTTGCTGTAAAACATATTTTGTTCAGAAAAGAAGAGAGAATACACTTAAGAACAGTTAGTTACTTGAAAGAAAGACGCAGAATTCAAAATGAGTAAGAGTCGAACCCGGTATAGCAAACATGAAATCTTTACATTTAAAAATATTATAAATTCTTAACAATCATATTAATCTCATTTGGTGGATTTAAAACAATTACAGGAAATTCAATCAATCAATATAAATAATAATTAGAGAAAAGTATGCTTATTGTAGAGGACATAAACCCTTAGAAGCATGTGGATGGAAAGTTAGGTGAGGGGTTGGTTACAGTTGTCAACTAGAGGTGCGTGAAAGCACTCGAAGAGAGATTATAGTGTGAGCAAATTCTAAGGACATATTTTTGTTAATTGTATAATATTATTTGGTAAAAATTTTATCAGTTCAAGTTAACATAAGACTATGCCAAAAAGGCAATTTTCAGTTTAAGACAAATTTTGTAGGTTTGACTAATTAGTTAGGTAATTAGGATCAAACTTAATTAGTAGACGATCTTGGAAATCAGAATAAATGTATAATTTCACCAATGGTGAATTTTAAGGGTGACAGTTAAGACACGGATCTTAATATTTGTAGGGGGGTAATTTTAATTTAATTAATTACATTTGATATAATTTCAACAAGTATTGGTTAAGACTAACAGAATCACAGAATAAGCTAATGAATGAGGTGAAAGATAAAATTTAAGATATCTGAAGAAGTTAATTTAGATATTAACGAGTACATTGTTACAGTAAGTTAAGGTGAGTGGAAACATGAGAGGCCAGTTTTGGCACTTGTCACGAGAGGTCCAAGGGGCAAGGGTATGTCATATATAAGCTTTTTGTGCGTATGAATATACAGAGTAGTCACATAAATCCACAAAGTGCCGGCGACATAAACCTAGAGAACGTGTAATATCATGACAGTACATAATCTGTAGCTCAAGTAAAATTTTATAATTTTACATATTATCTTTGTACCAAAGATAAAATTACTTCAATAAATCGTGTGCAACATTAACAGTTGTATCTATTCAAGTAAAATATCATTTTAATTGGCGCTCGATCACGGGGCTATAATAACCAATCATCTCACAATCAATTCAAGAAAGTTGTAATTGGCTCCCAATCGCGAGACAATTATATATCAACTAAACCGTATCATTTTAATTGGCGCACGATCACGGGGCTATAAATACCAATTATATCTCAATACTTCCGTATCATACATTTATTCAGCGTAATTGCTGTATTGAATAGGGGGAATATAAAGTCTGTTCAGCGTAGGAACTTTTTCTGAAAGGCCTTTTTTCCCTACCAGAAATCTATTATATAGTAGGATATTGGTAGGGAAAAAGACCTTTCAGAGAGTAATTCATACCGGGAATGGAGTATACGATCCGACATCACACGTGCTGCTATTTCACTTCTTAGGTCACCTCCGTTTTCCAACAGGGTTGTTTACGAAGATTTGGTTTCTAGAACATTCGAGTGACGGGATGCAATCGTCACCTCGTCTCACCCGCTTTGTCCTTCGAGAAGATTTTGCTTGGGTGGCCGATACAGAGAGAAACAGAAGGATGTTGCACCACGTAGATACTTACCCAGAAATATAGTGTACATTAAATACATTTGGAATATTATTACGTTGGATTGTATCTGATTATCTTTATTAATTGGTCAAAAGGGATGTGTAAAATATGATCGTTACAAAGAGAAGGAGCTTGGTGAAATCCCAGTGCCACCCCTTCCCCTCCTGATGAAAATGTCTAGGTACACCAGTGTATTAAACATTTTAACTTTATCATAAATTGTAAATTTCTAAAGATTTGAGAAGTCGAATTGGGTTTCCTTTTACAAAATACGTTTCCATAGAAAAGCAAAGGACGGATATATGTTATATCTGATCCTGTGATGTGATATGTCTTTAAGATGGGGTGCTAGCGAGCGCGAGTTTAGTGTATTGATTTTGCAGTTTTTATAGCATAATTTTTTTTTTGCCAAAATAAATCAAATATTTCTTCTATAGAAACATAGAGTTTAGTTTTCTGCACATGCTAATCTCAACAGTTTTTGAATGTCTGTCATGAGCATAGCAGCATTTGGTGACAAACTTTTTAAATAAAGAGAAAAAGCTGTAATTAAATTCCAGGACATCCTTCACAGATATTCAAGAACTGTTGAGATCAGGATGTGCGGAAAACTAATATCTATGTTCCTATAGAAGAAATATTGGATTTATTTTGGCCGAAAAATGTTTATGCTATCAAAACTTAAAAAATACTGCCCTAAGCCCACGCTCACTAGCACCCCATCTTAAGTAGGTAATTCCAAGTCCTTCCGTTTACCTGGGGGAGTTTTATATGAAAAAAATCGATATTTTTAGAGTAATTTTGATAGTTTGTAAGCTGTCTCTGGTTATTCTGTAGTATTGAATTGCTAGAGACACCATTTTTTATCTGTTCGGGTCTTGTGAACTTTTTTTATGCAAGTCAGTCCAAGTCCTTCCTTTTAACATATGTTTGCCTCGCGTCCCATTCCATCTCACCTTAACCAAACTGGTTTCGTTTTAAAAAGTTTATATTTATATTTGAATTTTGCACCTTTATATAACTCATTATATTCACTTTAAAAAATAAACACAAGTTTATAACCTAAACAAGCATTGCGGCCCCACCCGGAACACACCACACGACCCCGAGGCTGAAAACCGCTTCCTTCTGTTTCTCTATTCGAATACCATTATATTGGGACACGGGAATCGAACCCGGGACCTATGAATCTGTACAATAATATTCTAACCACTAAGCTATCCAAAAGAATATGATATTTAGATGCGGGTATAACCGTAACCAACAAAAATAATATTAATGTTTTAGCACCGCGTCTTACTACCCGTTCGGGTTATACGCATATATACTAACCACGCTAATGGGTTTGGGAAGAATAAGGTTGAATTTAGAGGAAGTGTACTCACATTTGCGTGGAGAGGGAGTGAGAAACCATTATGGAAAAACCACCCACAGTGCACCTGACCGGAATCGAATCATGATTACCCCATCATCGGCTGTCTAGTTTACTGCGAAAGTAGCGTCTTAGACCATGTGGCCATAGAAGGTGAATTTTAATTAAATGCAGCCTTGAGAAGTAGGATGGATAATCCGTAATTTAATAAATATTCAGTCCCATTTTCTTAGAAAACGACTGTTGGAAGGTACAAACACATTTTCTGCAATAGACTTAAATATAATTTTATTATATCATTAATGTTATTTTATAGGTACTGATAATATCAATCAGAAGTGACATTTGTAGATCACATGACTTGACGTATGAATTTATGAACGTGGATCCAGTAACTTTTCTAGCTAGAGGTCGAGCTTTAGCTCTAAGAATTTAAAACCAGAAGTTCTAATTTTTTATCTTCTAAAAGGTTTTTTACTATGACAATGAAGTGTGACTGTAGCTATCCGAGATATTATCTCCTTGAAGGAAAATCAGACTATACACTATGTACACAGTAGCTTGGACTAGCGTCGTCATCAAGAACCCTCACGGTTAAAAATATACCTCGGTTCAAAGTCACTCCAAGGTTAAGTGAAAAATGGGCTTGATGGTCGTTATTCAGGCCAAGACTGTGTCAAGATATATATATATATATATGGTGGTATTTACAGACACAAAAGTACGAGTGGAATGTCTTAACATTTCACTTCAAAAAATGGTGACGTGTTACATGCAACAACGAATTAATGTGGGTGTTAGAGGGATTTCCTTGTTCAATGTTCAATAGTCATAGTAAGAACTTTATCTGACAGCTAGGAAAGTTATTACAGTCCAATGTTCATAGGAAGAACCTTATCTGACAG
>CABFWB010007543.1:0-24057 GCA_902151455.1 Timema bartmani
GAATTTTTTCTAGCCTCCGTCAATTGGAGGATGGGCCCACCAAACCCCCCCTGAAATTATTGGCTGGCTACGGCCTTGCCCACTGTGCTTTGATTAATTTTTAAACTTTAAAGGCTAAAGAGGCAATAAAATATTTAAAAAGCAGGTTCATTTCGAAGACTAGAACGATTTTCACAGTAAATATAGCTGTTATTTCTATTACTGATATCACCACGTCATACTACCTGTTCATGTTTTACGCATAACTGATAATCTAATTGGCTGGTAATGAGGAAGGAAGCATTTGAGAGTTTATCTACTAGCATTTTTTTTTTTTAAAGGAGATGGGGAAACAATTTAGGAAAAACCACCCTCAGTAGACCCAACCAGGATTTGAACCACAATCGCTCCTCTTTCAGCAGGCCAATTTAACATTGGAGTGACGCCTTAGACCACTCGGCCACTGAAGTGGGTATCTGTTATTTAATAGGTGTTTACAGTTCTCAAACATCTATAGAATTTACACAATTTTCCAGAAATAAATGTTTTTGGGAAGAATTTTTCATCCTATTGGTAGATATTAACTTTAGTAATATCGCCATGATGTCAGCCTGCAAGCAGGCTATACCAATCGAGAGGCTGCCATATGGTGGCGAAGATAGTGCCAACATTTTTGGGTTGAGGGTGCCATGGGGTCAGCACAACAAACCCTCCATCCTTCTATCTCAGTTTTCTAGACTGAAGCGCTACTTATTCATTCAAGTAGCTCCTGATTTGTCCCCCCGGGGTTGATTTTTGTTCCGTTTCAGACCCAATGCTTCGCAGACAGAATTGGAAGCACTGAGGATCGAACCCGGGACTTCGGGATCTGAAGCCAGGAAATCTGACCACTAGACCACAGAGGTGGTTGGGTATTAACTACTTAACTTTATAGCATAGGGAACATAAAAGTTCATTAACTTTAATGTTTTTAAAAATATTTTACTTATCATCGGCTCCATGTCGTGGTCAAGATAGCTAAGGCGCCATTAATGAGTGCGTAAATTAATAATTTCTAGTAACTTTGTTAGTTCGATTCCCTGTAAAATTGAATTTACTTTGTACTAGCGTGATACGAACTCGGTCAAGGCACAAGAGATTTTGAACATACTATAAGTGCGTTACAGAGTGTTAGTAACATTTACCTTCATCTAAGAGATTAAAAAAAAATATTATACTCGAAATAACAGAATAATCGCTACATTGCTATATAGAAATATTTATTTGTATCTTAATTTTGATATTATTTCTACAGTAAATAAGATAGTATCGCTACTCATCCATTGTACTTAAATTAGTAGATACAGATAGCCTAAGCGCCAGTAATATGTATGCCATTAAAAAAACTTACCCTTTACGACAAACAGTTAAATAATCAATTTTATCTTTGAGTTTCTTTGTACGCCCTTTCTTCCATCGACCCATGCTTCACAAACTTGTTATTACACAAAGATATAGAATAATATTGTGTAAATACTTTTCCACCTCAAAATTTATACAATCCATTGAATCTTGTTCGAAACCAAAAAAGTCACATTTTGTTAATTATATAAAAAGTAATCGCCGTGGGTACTTATTGTTCGGGATTCGATACATTTCTTCTGAAACGAGCGCACAAACTGCGAGAATGCAACAGATTCAAATGAAAAGTAATCACATTTAACAAGCTAATAAAATAAAATAAACCTGTTCACACTTTGACTAACAAAAACTTCGTTCATTAATTTTTTGAAAAAGAACTTATTCCAAAGCCCAATGAGAGTCAAATCCTGGACCGTAAAATAAATATAGTAAATAAAAACATACCGAGAACGTCTCCAAATTACATTTGGATCCTATTTTATTTAAAATAACTATGTTTGATATGAGCAGTAATGTTTATTTTTTATTTATTATAATACTGGATTAAAAATTAAATCTACAGTAATTACTTATACTCTGGATATTAACACTTATTATTACAACGTGTAATGCTCAAGAATGAGAAAACCCGTGAAAGAATGTAGGCTACGAGTGAAGATTTTCACATGTTTTACTGCCTCAGGTAAATAAGGGCTAATGTCATAAAGCTTTAAATAATCAATTTTATCTTTGAGTTTCTTTGTACGCCCTTTCTTCCATCGACCCATGCTTCACAAACTTGTTATTCACAAATATATAAAATAATATTGTGTAAATACTTTTCCACCTCAAAATTTATACAATCCATTGGATCTTGGTCGAAACCAAATAAGTCACATTTTGTTAATTATATAAAAAGTTATCACCGTGGGTACTTATTATTTGGGATTCGATACATTTCTTCTGAAACGAGCGCACAAACTGCGAGAATGCAACAGATTCAAATGAAAAGTTATCACATTTAACAAGCTAATAAAATAAAATAAACATGTTCATACTTTGACTACCAAAAACTTCGTTCATTAATTTTTTTGAAAAAGAACTTATTCCAAAGCCCAATGAGAGTCAAATCCTGGACCGTAAAATAAATATAGTAAATAAAAAACATACCGAGAACGTCTCCAATTTACATTTGGATCCTATTTTATTTAAAATAATTATGTTTGATATGAGCAGTAATGTTTATTTTTTATTTATTATATTACTGGATTAAAAATTAAATGTACAGTAATTACTTATACTCTGGATATTAACACTTATTATTACAACGTGTAATGCTCAAGAATGAGAAGAACCATGAAAGAATGTAGGCTACGAGTGAAGATTTTCACATGTTTTACTGCCTCAGGTAAATAAGGGCTAATGTCATAAAGCTTTAGTATATGGAGAAGCATAGGGTTTTTATCTTTGAAAATAATGTATCACTAGAATAATACTCTTATACAAGTAATTAGGGACCAACTATCTTTATTCACACAGCAGTTAAGAAGACTTTGTGAATATTTTAGTTGCTTAGTAATATATCAAGATATTTATATTTAATTAGGCAAATTTGTCATAATTGGACACTGGCCCTTCTTATCCCAACGCACATGGTATTAATGTTTCTTTGACTCAAGAAGGTCACAGAGATCAGCTTCACCCTCCAGTCCCGCCTTCATTCCGATAAAGCAGGTTAGCCAACATTTGCAAAACGATACTAGCTTGTAAATGGGTAACGATCATACTAACGGCACCTATTATCAACTAAGATAACTATTTGTAGAAAGGAGAAGTTGTATTTTAAACCATGTGTTTTTACTAGAGTGTCGGCTTGGGAGTCTTTAGGGCTCAATATCGTCGTGATTATTGAAGCTAGCCCAAATTAAAAAATATATTTAAAAAGAAGAATAAATTATTCATCAAACAATATGTTATAAATAAACACTCTAGCTTAATATTACAAAGAAAATAAATAAACCTATTAATAATTTTTGTTTTCCCATTTAAAATGCATTGAAATGGAAATATTTTAAAGAAAATATTTCAATAACTATTTTTAGCATGGTTTGAAAATTCCATAAGAATTATGAAAGATGCCCAGATTTGTTATTATAATAAATAAAAAACGATAATGTTAAATTATAAAATATTTTTTTAAATACATTTTTTTGTTTAGAACCATGCATTTATGGGTAGGCTCAGCCTTAACTCCCCACTACCACCATTTATAACGATTCATTAGTATCAGGTATGTATAATAGCTCGAGTAGATGAGAACCCATTTTTTAAATCTTCAACGGATATTACTAATAATTTTTACAGGGGCCTGGGACTCATGAAGAGAAGGAGTTCTCCAAACAAAATAGAAATAATGTCGATAAAATGCATAGCTTAAAAAATTTAAGAAACTTTGGAACGGGTGGGTGTGAATAAATTCTCAAAAACTCCCTCTTTGTTAGAATTAATTTAGACATGCGACAGATTAATCAATGCTATTTGTTCTTATTTTAATAACTTTTTTAAATGCTATTAACAGAAAAATATTAATACAGTACATATTATAACTGATTAAATTTAACCAACCAACACCACGCCGCTAGGTAGCAGCACTCTAGTTCTTCGCACGTGCCCCTGTGTTATTCATTGATCTCTATAATATAACTGGATGGACATGCATATACACATTTCCAAGGAGCAAAGCGTGACGCTCAAGTTTATCATCTGCTACATTGTGGGGGGACAAAGTTAATGATTTCTTTTAATGTTATTATGCGAAAACATGTCTCTGATGAATAAAAGTGTTATTGTTTGAAAATAGTGAAGAATAATAACACACTTTCCTGAAGAAACATTTGCAATAAAGAATACACACAATTCAGTTTTACAGGTAATACTGTATAGATACGAATAAAATCCTTAACATATTTAAATAATATATAGCTATCATCAATGCTGTTTACAGTCTGCCAAGACTACGCTTATATTTAAAGTTGGCTAGTAGCTTGTATATTCGTTTCAGAAACCATATCATATTGAAAGTTAGATACATATAATGAATAAGGTATTTTAAAACTTTATTACATTTGTTCGAATGACAAACTTTGTGTAGCTGCCATACATTCAAACTATCACTTAAGTTATGGGCTTGTAGAAAGTATTATTATACTACAATTTTTTTTTTAAGTCGGCTCATATCTTGTATATTGCTTTCAGAAATCATATTATGTTGAAAATTAAATAACTATAATGAAACAAGTTAGTTGAAAACTGTATTACATATGTTTGAGTGACATACTTTGTGTAGAAGTCTTAGGCCTAAGTTCAAATGATAATTTAGGTTATAGGCTTGTAGGAAGTACGGTATCTACTAAACCCTGATTTTAGTAGGAATCCTAATATTTAAGGCTTTATTTCGTACAAGAATACTATCATATATATATTATTATGGTAGGATGAACGGCCATTTAAAACGGAAGTAGAAATTTCCTTATAGAAGGTCTTTTATCTTACCTAAACACTAATATAGGGTAATATTCTGGTACAAGATAAAGCCTTTCAAGTGAGCTTCCTTCAAAAATCATCGTATATATTAGGCTACATCAACTTATTTAAAGAAAAAATTCAATAGATTTGAACTTTGCTATACTCTTCAAAGCCTTTACTAACATATTTATTTCATTTAACTGATCAAATATTGATGTATCTCATATATTAAATCAAATTAATTAACTATGTCAAAATGCCACATTGCCTTGTATGGATGTAAGAAAGAAAGAGATACCCAAAGTTTTTCTCTCCTACACAATGGTATGCAGACGACAGCTCGAAAATTTCAGCCACAGATGTCTACCCACTTATTATATAGAGATCAATGGCGTTAATACTAGACTGTGATAGAACCACAGTCTAGTATATACAGTCGCGAAGCTCCGGGCAAATATTTGCAACCAGTGCGATGACAGCGTTTCTAGTAGCTAGCAAGCACCACTCTTCTGCCGACAAACATTCCATTAGTAGTGTATTCACTGTATTGATCGTTAGTCGTTCGTAGCAAGATGTATTTGAGAAGTGAATAAGTTAGTTAATATTATTATAATAGCTACAAATAGAGGCTATATGTGCAGTGCTATTAATTGCAGTAACAATAGGAAAAAGAAACCTGATATTTCATTTTTTAGATTTCCTAAGGACAGTGAAAGAAGCATAAAATGGTTAGTCAACAGCCGACGGGATGATTTATTCAAGAAAGATGTGCGATATTTGCATAATAACATTAAGCTTTGTGCACTTTATTTTGAAGATTCACAATTTATGAACGAGAAGAAAAATAAATTAATATGGAATGCGATTCCAACTCTCGTTGATGTTCCAAATAAACCTGCAAGCGTGACATTGAAACGGAAACTACCAACTTAACGTAATGAATCGACTCCAAAGAAAAATAAAGTTAGTGCTACTTCTGTGGAAACTTTTCTTAATATGGGCGATGTAAATAAAGTAGCTGTAAGTGAAAAATTTCAACAAAGGTTCCAGACACTTCGACAAGCCAAGACGTAAATAAAATACAACAATTGAATAAAGTTATTGAATATTTAAAAAAATCTTGTAAAAAGAAAAGTGCAGAAATTTCTAGATTACGGAAAAAACGTAAGGAACTTAAGGTATGTTCTTGCCATATTAATGACATGGGCAAAATAAAAAAAAATAAAAAATATAGGGTTGCTAGTGACAGAAATCGGATTAAGTGTGTATTATCAAAATACTTGACAAAGGAAGCCCTCAATATACCATTGAGTCAAATTAAGATACCTTCGAACAAAAAATGCGGTAATAGATGGAATGAGAAAATTAAGCTATTTGCTTTGAACATGTTATTTTGCAGTCCACAAGGCTATCGATTTTTGTCTAGATATTTTAACTTACCTTCAGTGCGAACACTGCAAAAGTTTGTTGAAGGCATAAGACTCCAGTGTGGTGTAAATTAAAACATATTTACATTGTTAAAGGAAAAAGTGCAGCATATGTCTGAAAATGAAAAAATTGTGAATGTGTCCATAGATGAAATGTCGCTAATGTGCAATTTGTCATATGACAGCTCCACTGATTATATTCTAGGATTTGAGGATTCTGGTGACAAACGAACACGAAAGATTGCGAACAGTGCACTTGTTATAGTGATTAATGGAATTTTTTCTAAGATGAGATAGCCACTGTAATATTTTTTTAATAACGAAAATACGAAAGCTGTGGATTTGAAAAATGCATTTATTGATGTTGTTGGCAAATTAAAAGAAGTAGGATTAGAAGTAAAAACGTGTGTTACAGATCTAGGATATAATTTCGTGGAATGGAGGAAGGATATTGGAATTACAAAGGAAAAGCCTCATTTAATTCATTATGCTGACAAAATTTATTTCTTTTATGACACACCTCACGTGCTAAAAAGTGTTAGAAATAACTTAGCTAAGTACAACATTGAACATAAGTTAGACAATGCAGGGACTGGAATAGCTTCTTGGAAACACATTTTAACTTTGTATTTAAGTGACATCAAGAGAAAGTACAAATTGAGCTCCAAAACTGACAAAAAGGTATGTTTACCTACCACCATTTTCAAAAATGAAAGTTTGTATTGCTGCTCGGGTTTTAAGTCACACTGTAGCTGCCACCATTGAAACACTTGTCGCTTGTGGCACTATAGAGTCTGCGGCTTTTGCTACAGCTGAGTTTTGCAAAAAAATTAATGATTGGTTTGACATATTTAATAGTTATTGTGTGAATGACCCTGTACCCTTAAGAAATTGCATAACTAAAACTTCTAAGCACATTGAAGTTCTTTTAGAAATTGAAGAATGGGTAAATACATGGAAGATTTGTGATTCACAAAATAAGGATGTCACCAATAGAATAAAATGTATTAAAGGGTTAAAAATTAACATTAGCTCGCTCAGGATGTTTGTGAATGAGCTGTTAGAAAATAGCATAAGTGACCAATATTTGTTGACAAGAAAAATAAATCAGGATGGAGTGGAAAACTTTTTTTCAGTAATTAGGCACAAAGGGGGATTCCGAAGCAATCCATCTCCGAAACATTTTATTTCGGCCTTTAATAGTGCAACGTCGAGTAAGCTACTCAACTGTGACAACACCATAACTGGCAATTGTGAAAATGTGTAACAAGTTACAAGTTAGGATGTAACGAGTCACGAATTATAGCTATGACAAATGGGGCAACACTCACCGATCCCCCCTTTATTAACTCAAACACAAGAGCTCGAGCACCAACCTCCGCTCTCCAACACGCTGCGCGATAGACTAAACAGCGCTTTCAACCGACTCACTGCGCGAGCATCGAACCCATGATTGGCCGGAGACAAAAGAGAGATGTTCCACGCGGCTGGGTCAAGTTACGTGTTCCGCCGCCGAAGGATCTAGAAAAGTCTGGCTGTTGCCCGGACCTTCTTTTGTTCTTTGTTCTTTGTTCCCACCTTGTTTCCCTCTCTTTACTTTCCCTTTTCTCTCTGTAGATTCTATGATTGGTATGTATTGGGACGCAGATAATGGATAGGCACTCATTATACCATCGGCTGACCGAGGTGAGAACGGCGACTTAAGGGGCGAGATCTTTTAGATAACATTCAAAATTCCCTTTCGGCGTAATGTAGGGATATTATGTCAAAATTGTTGTTTAATTTTTCTATACTTTAACTTTGGAACTCCATGCGCTTCTCGCAGTTCATTGAAAATGCTGTCGCCTTTCTGCCTTCTCATGCAGGCTCTAACTAGATTTAACAGGGGCGTTCAGCTTTAATTGATTATTATAGATAATTATAGGCTCGCCGTGGGATACATTGCGTCTCGGGCTTACCACCCGTCTCTTGTTATAATTGTTAGATTACGTATCAGTTAAGGGGTTGTCTTGTTATTTAGTCTAATGTGGGGCACGGGGCACCTGTATGTTAATTTGGGGACTTGATCCACTGATAAGTTCTAGGCGTTGTTACATTGTTGTACTTTATGTTGATTCACATTTGTTAGAGAGGGCATCTAAAGTTAACTTCTTGCTATGATCACTAACGTTATCATATTAGTTGAGAGTTTTATATATATTTATGTTATGTTTAGTGACTATGTTGGTTGCGTTCGCTTTTAAGGCGCAATTTAGAGTAACTTCTCATGTTAACGCTAAGGGTAAAAATGTGGAAACATTTGTCAGGAGAAATTATGGAATAGGTGCAATCCAGGTTGGGGCATGAGACATAGAACCTAGAGCCAGAGACCTCCTTGATGAATATTTACATTTTGATACTTGAGATTTATGATGGTATCCATCATGCTTGTATGTTGGTTACATTTATTGCACTTAGCATTGTTGTAGGCTTTCAAGCATCGTAACGTTCATGTATTCCATACCTTAATGGAACTATTTCTCTACAAGCAAGAGGTTCGCGCTTCACGTGGTATTATTGTATCTGTGTACTTATTATGTACCCTTTTTATTGTTCATAATAAACTATCTTACATTGTTACAATCAGGTAATATTCTCGCCTGATTTTCCAGTCTCCTTTCCCCGATATTATTCCCGGGGGGTAGCAAATGTGGACTAGGGACAATTGATTTTGGACATAAAATCTGCACACACACTTAAGGTGTTTTCATTATTGAAGCCTGAAACTGAGAGCTGCGCATTAGAGACAATAATTAATAACAATGATTTCTCAAGAGATTTGGGTGAGCTTAATAGCATGCGCTATGTATTTGGGTATATTTAAAAAAAGTTTTTTGCAGTCCACAAATGTGATAAATGCAAATCATTTTTAACTGAGAAAGACAGTATTGTTGACGAAAGCAACAAAATATATACTCATTTCAAAAACTATGATAACAGTTGAATTTGGAAGCTTAGTGATTTGCAAAACTGATGTTTTTACATTTTTGGAAAATTGTGAAAATCAGTTGGCATGCGATTTTGATGAGTTTGCTCATAAAAATAAATGTGGGGTGGTGTTTGTCAAATCACTGATGAATGTTCCTGGATTTCCAGGTGAATGCTGCTAAGATACAAAACTTTCTCTCATTAAACTGTTTGTAAAGATTAGGCTATATTACACATTTAGTAACGAAATGCTTCAGTCTAAGCAAAGAAAGGACAAAAAATACCTAACATTTAACCATTTGGGATATTGACTTTAAGAAAAGTGTGATCATGACTGTGCATAGAACTAACATTTGATTTTTAATTAAATTTTGTTGCTGTTAAAGTTTGCTACCTTTGTTTAAGTTTTGTTATGTACTTAAGTTAGCTTACTTTACAGTATATTTTATGTAAAGTAAATAAATTAATCAAATTAAAATTAATCCTAATACCAGTGTGTATTTTCCTTGTCGTCCTTAGGCACCATTTTTTTATTATTTTGCTACTTCAATTAATAGTTTTGATGTAGCATTTTAACATAAAAAAATTACTATCACTATTAGTTTATAGGCCTATGTTATATTTTATAAAGTTACACATTATAGTTCATTAATAATTTTGAATTAAATTTGATGATTTAATAGTGTTGTTTTTATAAGGCTCATCATGAGTATTGTAATTAATTTAACTCTCAACTAATATTAAATGATGTACATTATCTTCCTAGTGATTTGTAAATTCTTTAATTGACGTTTCCTTATTAAAGAAATTTAATATCTCTCAATAAATGACGTTTTAAACTGATATTCTAATTGCAGAGCTATACAACTTAATGGACATGTCCGTGCTTCTGCTTTCTGGCACTTGAAGCGCCAGCGTCGCGCCGGGTTGCACTTTTCACCACTGATAAGCTTCACGACTGTATATACTAGACTGTGATAGTACTGTCCAGTGTTAGTATCATAAGGTATTTTATCTATGGTGCATAATCAGTATCTATAATTTGGCATATTGTTTATAGTACCAACTGTTTATTTATTTTAGTGGCCTTGAAACACATTGAGATTTAAAATAAGAGAAATTTAAAACTAAAATATAGCAATTTGTATGTATTATGTGAGTAGGTTAATGTAAATAGGAGCAGTTTATTATCAAGATGTAAACTTCTTCTCAGTTTTGTGTATTACTTATATTGAAATTTCTTCTTTTATAGGCATACTAAGTTTAAAATAAAATTCAACTACTTGCTATTATTAATGTTGGTATGGTACCAAACATTTTAAAATATACACTTCCAGACCACATAATTCTTATGGCCCCTAAGTTTTTGTAATTAAAGAGGAAAAATACTTTAGTCTTTAAATCAATATTGTTCTATACCTATTTAAGATGGTGTCTGTGTTTGAGCACATAGAAAACCTGTACATTGAACAGTTATATTCGAGTGTAGTGTCTGCATCCAGCCTTGTTCTCTCATTGAATGACCAAACATATGAGATCATGAGTGTGCAAACAAAATTCCAAGTTCTTGTGTATTATGGAAATTCTCTTTTTTACTTAAACCAATTTAGAAAAGCAGAAGCCATGTATAAAAGAGCATTGCAATTTAAGAAATCCATGATGAAAACAAAAAATGTTGGTAAACCGAATGAGGTTCATAAAGAACTAATGCCCGAGATAGACATAAAGTATCAAATTCATGCATGTCATGTGAGTTTAAAACAGTACAACCAAGCCATCATGGTGCTTCAGTCCATTCCATGCAAGCAACGCAATGCCAAGATAAATATGGCACTAGGAAAACTCTACCAACAGGCTGGTATGGAACGCTCCGCCATCACTTGTTTTAAAGAGGTGCTCAAGGAAACACCGCTAGCCTTGGATGCCATTGAGGGGCTACTCAGTCTGGGGGTCAAAGGTGTTGAAGTTCATTCCTTAGTCATGGAAACTGCTTCTGTACTGGCTGGAATGGAATGGTTTAGTCTCTGGATCAAAGCACATGCAAACCTACATTGCCGTGAATACCCTCAGGCTATCGCTACATTCAACCAGTTGGATAACCGCGCCATTCTGCGAGATAACGTCAGTGTGTTGGTAGCCTTGGGGGAGTGCTACTACTTTTACGGTGACTACAAGAATGCCATCATGATATTGCAAAGGGCTCAAATGTTAGACCCATACCTAACACGGGGATTGGACGTTCTCGCAGCACTCCTTCACAAAGAAAACCACAGCAAGGAATTGGAGAAACTTGTTCCACCAAGCCTAACTGTCACAGAGTACACTGCGGAGGCTTGGGTTGCCATCGCTTATTTCCTTTTCAACAGCAAAAAGACTTGCAGAGCTGCTTACTTTGCCCAAAAGGCATGTTTTCTAAGCCCTCGGAATGTAGAAGCATTAATTTTGAAAGGGGCTATCTTGTTTGACTTGAAACAATACCAAGAGTCTGTGATCCACTTTCGAGAAGCGATGCAAATATCTCCTTACCGCTATGAACCTCACAAAGGCTTGGTAGACAATTACATTGCACTTCGAAAAAACCGTGAGGCCCTAACCATTGCTAGTAATGCCTGCAAACAGCTTGGCCAGACTGCAAGGACTTTAACACTATATGGCGGTATACTCATGACGGACCCTATGGGAGTTTGTAAAGCAAAGAGTCTCTTGGAGAAAGCTTTGTCCCATGATGAGACATACCTTCCTGCGGTGTATTTGTTGGCTGGCGTCTATGAGCAAGAGATGAATTTAAAAGCGGCGATAGCGTTGCTACAAAAACAAGTAGAAATTTTACCGACTTGCAAGTTGCATCAAATGTTGGGAGACCTTTTACTGAGGGAACGAGAAGAGGAAAAAGCTCTTCACCATTACAATATTGCTCTCAATCTGGAACCCAACAACCGGCGCGCTCTGGAGGGCTTGCATCGCATCGACAACAACTCAAGCAAGATGGACACTTCCTTCTACATGACAGTTGCTGAAGAGTTGCATGATCAGATCTTTGATCGTGTTGTGGACTCTGACAATGAAGCCAATAATGACGGGTTGGCAAGTGGGGGGGCAGCTGAGCCCACGCCTGGCCAAGGCAGTGATTCAAATCAAGGCTTGTTTCTGCGGTGGAGGGACAGTGCTGAAGCAGATGAAAGTGGCTCAGATGATGCGTGGACAGAATTTGAAATGGATCTGAATAGCCGATAGGGCATTACTATTAACTAAATGTTGTTGGTTTTGGGTGTAGTACAAAATCCATTGTTATTTCTTTGTTGTTTACATTAGGCCTACCGGTACAAGTAAACAGGTTTTTGGAATTTAATTGGTTGTGTTAGTATCGATTGTTGTCAATCAAGTATTTTATGAATACAGATGACTGCAGTAATATAGAGAGCATTTAAAGTACATTCACCACCCGAGTCTACTTCCAGGATGACAGCTCAAAAGGTTACTAAATAGTCTTTAATGTATCCCTACACCAACAGCTGACATCTGTCCCTTTGGATAGCTCTAATGAAAATACATGGAAGGTTATGAATGTCACACAGTTAATCACAGTAATTATTTAGGCTAATATTATTTATATTTATTTGAGGTCAGGCACAAAGCTTATTTATCGTTTTGTTCCACTTAAAAGAATAATTATTCACAGCACTTTCACAAACGATCTTAACGAATATAGCTTTAAAATGTTGACTAACGAATTTAAACCATTTGATCATGATGCAAACAAGTTCTCTAGAATGGTGTACCCACAGGGAATAAAAACTTTTACTAAGTTAAATATTTCAAAATACAATAAAATAATCATAAAATAATTTATTACATATATAAAAAATGACAAGTATTTTCTCTTTTACAATTAAATATGATACCTGTATTAAAAGTTATTAATGTATGCACTGTATTACACATTATCGATGTCATTCCAAAATGAAGAATAAGTACTTTTAATTATGCTCAAAATATTGTTTCAGATTGGATAAAGAGAAATTATTTAAAGTTAAAGTTATGAAATAGCCCCCCACCCAGTGTGAGAAAACTTAATTTTAGGCCTAGATTATTTTTAATGTAAAATAACATTTAATTAAAAGACTTATCATTTATATCAAAATAATGATTTTTTACAAGTATTGGCAAGCCAAAACTTAAACATGATTTTTCAACTGTCATTCAGGTAAAAAGCTATGGTGAACAGACTACTCAAGATGTATTGGCTATTATTTGATAACTTTAATATACAATAACAATATTTTGTATTTTTCATACTGCACCTAGTAATTAATATAATAAAAAATGCAAGTGCAAAGAATGCAAGTACTTATGTAAACTTACCTACTTTCTAAGGTAAATCATACATAAGCTATCTCTTTAGAAAGTATTTTACTGTTAAACCATTATTTATTATCTGATAAAAATAAACTCATTATTCAAGGGGAAATTTTACAAGGTATAATAATGCCCGGCGGTCCCATGGTCTAATGCACCACTATAGTGCTAGATTGGATAGCAGGTGATAGTGAGGTCAGGGTTCAAATCACGATTTGGTGTACTAGAGATTTTTCCAAAAATGGTTTCCCACGCTTCCCACACAAATGTGGATACATTTCTTAAAAAACCTATATCTTATCAATCCTACCTCATTAGCGTAATAATATATGCATAGACCAAAGCAGGTACTAAGAAATTGGGGAAAAAATATTGCAACATTGTGAATATTTTCATTTGAGTCTTTTGGTAATCCATCCACAATCTGGATTGTAGGCCTACACTTTGTTTACTTTGAAAGGCTTACTTTGCTTTTTTCCAGTATGGCACAAACTTATATCATAGGGCCTTAGTGAAGCCCATCTAGGCAATATGGTAAGTTTTCATCATACACAAAGTGTAGGCCCACATGGTGGGAAATAGGCTTACTGGGAACTTGGTATTGACTTTATCATAACCAACTGTAATAAGTAACTCAAGTGTCAATCCCATTTAGTTCATAAACATAAATCCTATTGAATCACAAAACACAAAAACTTACCACCCATTGTTTTGCATGTTTTATAATATTAATGTGTTTTATAGGAAAATAAATGCAAAGTAGGGGAAGGTGGGCTGGATGTGGACAATTTTTGTTGATTTCACGATTCTCTATACACTAGTATTTTTTTAAATGTAATATTCATACCATAAGGTATTTTATATTTTTACACTATGAATACACATAGTAAGTTTGTTTACTTATTTTCGATGTGTACAAAAAAAATTAGCCAAAATATATATGCAATTTGTCCACATGCACCCCATGGTAGGACATGTGAACAGGTAGGGGGTAGATGTGGACATGGAATTGAGAAAGTGTATCTGGGGAGACAGGAAATAAACAAATATATTGTACAGCAGTCACTACCTTTAATAGTATTTTAAAATAATATTTTGTAAACCTAAATACATTTTAACAATAAATTAAAATAGTGCTACCCGCCTTGGTGGCGTAGTTGGCTAACGTGCCAGTCGTGTTGAGCTAGAGCACCAAGGACAGGGAGATTGAGGTTCGAATCTCGGTCGGGTGAACTGGGGGTGGTTTTTCCTAAATGGTTTCCCACTCTCCCTCCACGCAAATGTGGGTTCACTTCTTCTAAATTCAACCTTCCCAATTCCTAATCCATTTGTGTAATTAGTACTTAAGCGTATAACCCGAACGGGTAGTAAAATGCAGTGCTATAATAATAATAATAATAATAATAATAATGTGCTTTTGAAAAATTATAAATATAAGCCTAGTTTTGTAACCTACCTAATAATAGAAAACAAATATATTAAGGAACATTTTAACTGATGATGTAACTTTCAAAATCTACAGGAAAATACAAAAGGGAAAAGCCCTTGAAGTACCACCAACATAAGAGGACTTTGGCAATTTAAATATAAAATCTTTTAGTCTGAAGACACTCTCATCTGTGTGGTCAGGGAAATATAACTTGTTAGTGTCATTCTTTTTCCTGAAAAAGTTCAAATTGTATTCACTTTTATTTCAAATTTCTTCTACATTACCAATGTAATGTTTGTGACGTGTGCGTTTGGCGGTAGGCGCGGACAACTATACATTGCACTGCCTGCTTCTTTTGCTGTAGCCGTGGATATATTTCAGAATTAATAACAACATTGCAGGTAGTGAGTTAAGACTGTAGTTTATTGTTAAAGTTACAAACACATGATTATCTCGTGGCATGTGAGTGAGCGTGGCGGACGGCGACTCTCTGACTAGTCCGTACCTACTAGGCCGTCTTGACTCTACCAAGTCTTAAGCGTTACTCTCTAGTTCTGTCCGTTCGCCTCAGGCCAACTCTCTCAGAATTAACACAGACCCTAGCGCTATAGTTGCCAAACGCACACGTCACATGTTTCACAGATTTTTTTGTATAGAATTTAACAAGTAAAAGGTCATTGATGTTGATGGTTCTGTCATCTTTTTCATTGTCTTGAAAAATATTTATTTCAATAATTTTTTATTTTTTTTTGCCTTTTCTTCTTAATTACCGGTAAGTGTTTTACCAGTATCCGATTTCCTTTGACCATCTTTTTCCTTTCTCTTTTTTTGGTAACTTCTTCAATCCTTTGCTATTCTGGTGTGTTGGTTAGCATTCTATATTTGTCTTTTTTTCCTTGAGACTTTTCTTTCCATTTTATTTTAAATGGCTTAACATTTTCAGGAGAAATAACTGAAATAACTGGTGATTGTCCTGGAGGAGATTGAATTGTTGGACTTACAGAAAGTTTAACATAATTGATGTTAATGCACACTAAATAGTTGATGTTGAAGGTGATTGAAAGGTTGGCGTGGATGATTATGTAAAGATTTCTTGTGTCTAAGGTTCTTCTATTTGGCTTGCATAGGAACACAAAAAATCTTCTTTGGTGAATACATTTTAATCCATTTGTGGAATACCAGTTTTCTTATACCCATAAAAAATATTACTCTTTTTGAATGATTAATTGAATGCCCCCCCAGTTAAAGCTGCTATTTCATAAATTGTAACTCTGCGACCAGGGTTTGTAAGATGCCAACTGCTAAAAACTGCCTCTAGTTTAGATTTAAATGGACCAAAAACTGCCACATCAACAGGTTGCAAATGATTTGTGCAGTTTGGTGGGAAGTTAAAAAAAAATATAGTCAAACCTAAAACAACACGCAGGTCTTCACATAGGACTTAACCAAATAAAAACAAGAGAAATGCATAATATATCTAAAAAAACTTTAGGCATAATCTTAAAACAAAAAATATACACAAAGTGGGGCAGATATGGACAATGTCCACATCTACCCCCATATAGCTGTCCACATGTACCCCATTGACACAATTTCACTATTTTCGTATTTCTTGAATATATGTTTGACTTGGAGGTTAAAATAATACATGAAAAGCAAGAGTATTAGATACCCTTTCTATTATAATAACAACTTTTATAGAAAAGCTAATGGTAAATGAAGCAGAGGCAGAGAATAGTTTAAAAACTTACTTTTTGTATTGAAATTCACTCAAACTCTATCAACTTCAGTCTCAGACCTCCAATCACTTTCAAACTACAGCTGAGCATCAGTTGTATGGCAGTAATTTGTTGATATAGAGATCAAGCTTTAGGACAAAAAGAAAGAGGGAAATTCAAACTGTCCGCTTCTACCCCACTACATCCACCCCACCTTCCCTTACCTAAATATTCAATCGACCAAATAAAAGACCTTTTCATTTGTCTATCATACTAAAATGATATTTAATGAAAGCAGTATTTAAAAGAGAACAACTGGTAATTTGGTGTGGTCATTAACAATTAAATAAATACCCCATGATAATAAAATATGAGTGTTTAAACATTTGCAAAATGTTTTGTATCTTATAAATCTAACCTAGATTTATTTTGTTGCATCAAATATTAAATGTGATAATGCTGTTGAAAATGGTGACATTTCATCCCTGATTTTTAAGTAAGCCTAAAGTACTATAAGAATAATAACAAGGGCAAAATTTTGCCTTTAGTTGTAAAATAAACTAGTGCAATTTGAAATAATATGGATTAACTTAAATAAAAAGGTTTTGATCCAAGTCATATTCGGCTAAAAATTGTAAATGTATGATCTGGCAAGAGTGCACACCAACATAACCAGCTATTTATGAAGTGTTTTTTTTGGACCTTGTGTTGGCTAGTCTACTACTTTCAAAAATGGAGCTGAGCTTGAATTTGCATTATTTAACAAAATAATAGAGAATTTTGTTTTTTAACTGGTATGCTAAATTGTTTTGTTCTCTTGCTATTCCCATGGACATTATTGTTTTTAAAACTAATTCATTCTAGCTGACATAAAATGAGTTTCTTCTCTAAGAGTTTTTTTTTTAATGTAAGCTACAATATTTAGTATTTTTGTCAAAATTGTTGGTTTTGTCTATATTTTACAATAATTTCATATTTTTTTTTATGACCCAAGGGAAGTGTGTGAGTTAATGTAGGTAGCAACATACACAATACATATTTCGAACTAGTGCATCCAGGTAACACCTTAGCGTTGATTTTTATAATCACTTTCATTATATAATATGAGAGTGATTAAATACAGTATATCATAGTAGTAAACTAGCCTATACAGAGCCAAAAATTAAAAAAAAATAGTCATGAATGGCTGGCTTTGATGATGTGCACTGTTGACAGAATTTACATTTAATTATTCTACTTGCAGATACTAATGAAAGTGATAAAGACAGTTTATGAAAGAAGTGAACTAACCTACACACAACCAAAAATTCCAGATTTTACATTTATACTTTATAGCAATATATATGTATATATATATTTTTTTCCCATAGATTTAATTAATTGACTATCCAATAGTACAAATATAGAAATAAATGTTGTGATGCACTGCACATACTTTCTCGATACATTATCTAAAAATTGAGACATTTACTTATAACTCATGTGCAGGGCCGTGCGGTAGATTTTCTCAGTATGATGCAGGTCTTAAAAATGCCGCCCTTTGAATGTTTTTTCTTTAAAATAACCTTCGATTGTGATTTTTTTTAACTGCACACAATGTACGAATACTATTTTTATTTTTTAAATATAAACTACTTTAAAATAATGATATCAACTATCTACTACAGTTTTATCCTTCTAACTTTAACTTTATCAAATTTGTTAATTAAGGATGTGTTGTCTAGTAGATTGCAGCCAATGTAGATTCAATAGAAACTAATGACAAATTAACCCAATATTACCTAAATAACTCTATCACACACAGGCACACATTCTGCACCTGAGATATACCCAGTCCATGCAAATGCTACTTTTTAATTCGAGTCCCTATTGTCATAACATAATCATTTTCAATGAAAATAAGTAACTACAATTGCCTTAAAAACAATAATTCTTTTAACTGATCTACTTTTTAAACACAAAAACTGAATTAATATAAATGCAAAAATATTATACTGATACAGATATATTATAATTATATCTGATTTACTGATTTAAACACAGCACAGCCACTTGCCACTTCTCGAGACAAACTAACATTAAAATCAAATATTGTACACCTGAGATATACCCAGTCCATGCAAATGCTACTTTTTAATTCGAGTCCCTATTGTCATAACATAATCATTTTCAATGAAAATAAGTAACTACAATTGCCTTAAAAACAATAATTCTTTTAACTGATCTACTTTTTAAACACAAAAACTGAATTAATATAAATGCAAAAATATTATACTGATACAGATATATTATAATTATATCTGATTTACTGATTTAAACACAGCACAGCCACTTGCCACTTCTCGAGACAAACTAACATTAAAATCAAATATTGTCAATAATTCTAAACTCAAAGCAGAACTATCAACACATAACACATACAATTATCTTTTGTGATAATTGCCGCCTCAGCTTTTAGGAGCGGCCACGCGGTATATTACAAACAAAAATAATAGCTTTGTGCTGTCAGATCAAAAGTCTTTCAGCGAGCGCTCACCAATGATGCACCTGCACCAGAAACTGAAATCAAAGGGTACTGAAAGTGCTTAGGCAGAAAAGCATTGCGTAAAGATTTTTAATTATTGAATGGTTCAAATTGTATTTTGATT
This sequence comes from Timema bartmani, assembly GCA_902151455.1. NCBI lineage: Eukaryota > Metazoa > Arthropoda > Insecta > Phasmatodea > Timematidae > Timema > Timema bartmani. The sequence goes on from CABFWB010007543.1 coordinate 19,430, forward strand.
TCGCTGCTTATGCCGCCCCCTTACGGTGCTGCCTCTCTGTATCATATGCTCATGTGTGAAATGAAATACTAGACCTTGTTGCAGAAACATAGTAAAAAAAAAGTTCCAACAAAGAGCATAAATTAAATAATACACGGTTACAGAAACACACATAGAAAAGAGTAGTAACTTTCTTCACCATTGAAGAGAATTGCAGTCAATTCCCCTTTTCCCAGACTACTATAAAAATAAATTTGCCTATAGCTCAAAAACTATTGGTTTTATAAAAATATATTTCAAATAAGTTTTTTTAATAGTTCTACAACTTTGTAATGATAAGTTAGGTAATATTTCCAAGAGTTGAAGAGATATAATCAAAATGGGAGATATTCAATTTTGTAATGTACTCTCCAAGTCATTTTTGTGGAAAAATGAGATGTGCCATTTTGTTTCCAATGTTCAGAGCCTAGATACAAATTTTAATCAAAATTGTTGGACAAGTAAAGTTCTTGTTCTAAGTTCTAAGTTTCAATTTTATTCTTCATGTTTCTTTAATTTAGTTTTGCAGTTTCCATGAGTATGGTACCATAAGTACCGAAACATGTCGGAATGAAGTTTCTAGCATCTTTACCAATACTGGATTTCACAAAGGATTAATGAGACAAAGAAACATATAAGAATTAGATTATTCCACATCACTTTTTAACTCGTTTGACAGATATTAACCTCAAAATTTAAATGTTATACTTTATACTTCATTACTTATTTAAACTTAAAACATTGTTTAATCCACACTATATTGGATATCTCAAAGTCTTTATAATAACAACACTCAATTACCTCATTGAAATGTATTTTAACAGATGTTAACCTTCTATTAAAATTTTATACTTTTACTTCTTAACATATTTGAACAGAAAACATTGTTTTCTCGATACTATATTGTACTTCTGTAAGTTTTTGTTACAACATTTTTTAATGTGTATACATTTATTTTAGACTCGTCTGCAACTTGTGTATGGTCAAGTTTTTGATGCATTATTAATTTCATGTTAATTGTTTATATCTGACAATATGTTTTTTCACCTGAAGTAAAGCCTAATCATATATTTTGACTGTAATTTCACTGAATACATCTACCAACTTATTAACTGTTTAAATTATAATATTACATGCTTTATGTATATCTTTAGAGCAATCTATCTAAGTCTTAACTAAAAAATTTTTTGTTAGAGCCTATTTTGAGAAAATTGAATTATTCGCTTTTCCCCCATAAGTTAACGAACCTTAATTTAAGGGTTGGACCAATAGTTCTAGAAAGCCCTCTGTGGAACCCTATTAAAACCCTAGATACCAAGCCTGATTAGTAAAATGGTTTTGGTTCAAGACCGAGATACAGATGGTATTGCGAATTCTACTTTTTTGGGATAAGGGGGTCTTGAACTGTCCACATCCATCAAATTCACTAACTGATTTGTTTGATTATCACAATACGTCCTCTCTTTGATGGGTGTGTGGAAGTAAAATTGACTAGGGCTTACTATGGCAACTGGTTTCTTTGACTCTCATCGGTAATTTTAGAGTGGTTGTCCTTGAAAATGCCAACAAATAATTTTTACTTTTCTGTTAAATAAATTAAATACACTTAGTGACATAGTGTTTCTCTATTCAAATAGCACTTGAATAAAAACTACATTAAATTGAATTTAATTTTATTTAATGCATGAAGGTGTAGGGATATTAAAATCTTAATAAAGGCTACAATTTGTATATTAAATGATTAATAGGAAGGAAATAAATACTAAACATTGATTGAAGGTGAAAATATATTGTAACATGTATCGAACAAAGTTGACTTAATGTTTTGTGGAATTTTTTCATATCTAATTTTTGGAGAAAAAACATTAAATCATTTTCTTTTGACCCAACCATTTTAATTTCCCTTTCCTGTCATTGTTTCAAGTATAGCATCAGCTTTACAATTTGAGCATGAAAACACCACTAAATTACAACATCTAATACTTTTTTTGAAGTTTAGAGTGCACCTACCTTACTCTAGAGTAATTATGTACTTTCCAAAAAAAAGTATGCCCATAGACATAGACTACATACAACCATTGTACCTCTCCAACACAACTGAAACGGTGTCACAAAGGCACATACAACTAAGAACACATTCATAAAATTACAGATTTTGAAACATGTTTTCCCTATTTACAGTATATTTGTATTAATACTATAATAGTAATATGTCTAATGTAAACACATTATTATTAAACCTAAAATTTTAATCAACTTAAGGGTCATCCATAAACCATGTAACGCTTTGTAAAACGAGGAAGGGGGTCAAGCTCTAATATCTACATGGTGTTACATGGGGCGAATCATTGTGTTATGTAACATATCTTATACTCAAATTCTAATGTTGAGGAATAATATTGTTAGATTATTGTTCATGTTCCCAACTTTAATAAACTTACATAGTATATATGACTTCAAAATAATCTACCTCGTTGAAAATGCATGTTTAGCGCTTTTTGTCTATTGATATTTAGAATGTGATTAGGTGGCTTTTCTTTCAACAGTAATTCTTATTAATGACAACACAATACAGTTGATTGGACAAGGACTGTAAACACAATGAAAATAATTACACCAACCCCCAGGGGTTATCGAAAGCAACATATGTATAAGATACAAAATAAAAAGTTTTTCTTATTTGTCCATCCCAAATTAGGGCACAATACACATTTTATAAAGGGGGAGGAGTTGGGTTGGGTACCCCCATCACAACACAACAATCTGGTTGGTCAGCAATCACTTGACGGGTGCCCTTACCCCGCTGCAAATGGCCAGCCAACCCAGCCACTATCCCTTATCACGGCCTTTAAGCCGGCATCGTCCGTGATCTGGCCACTCCCCCCAGTCTCACACGACTAGAAGGGGTGGTCACGAATCCCCCGTTTCGACTCCATGCTCACTTCCCCATGTCGACAAAGGGGTTCAATACGCTGTCCCTGATACGACGAAAGGGATGGGCAGGAACGTCGTAATCGCCGATGCCCCTGACGATCTGATTGGAGCTGGCTAGCGCCCGTCTGAAAAAAGTATCCGCGGATACGGCTGTTCAGGGATGGGAGATCTGACATAGTCGGGAGAACGCGATTTGGGATGTGGGGTGTAGCCCCGAGGATCAAGTGAAAGAACCGGTGGTATACAGCACAGAAATGATTGTATATATATCTAGGTAAATAGGAAAATACGGGAGTGGAATAGAAAAGGATGGAAATCACACCGAGCAGAAAAAGTCTGATCTTGTGGCCGTATGTCAACGAACTGACCAGGCGCAAGAGCGGAGCCAGCTTCACTATGACGCCCCTAGTCCTACCCGCCGCCCAACGCAGGTGCGGGTCCAAACTGCATTTCGTGCCCAAGGTCACCCCCAGCCACCGGACTGTTTATGACCACTGGACCGTGGCACCCTCCACCCTAAGTGGCTGCATGGGGCCCGTTCCCCGATTCGTGTACAGAATAGCTTTCGTCTTTTGGGACTGGATATTGAGGGGCCGTGCTTTAAGGTAAGCCAACAGCCCCCGTAACGCAAAGATAAGTTTGCCCAGACCACACCTGGCGTCCGGGGACTGCGCCAGGATTGCAGTGTCGTTCGCGAACTGAAAGAGTGTTGTGCCGTGCGGGATGGGCATGTCTCGTATGAACGAGTATAGTATAGGTAAAAGACAGGAGCCCTGGGTGACTCGTGCCCAGATCGGTCGAGGGGAAGAAAGGGTGTTGTCGACTTCTACTCTGAAGGAGCGGTCGGCGAGGAAGGAGCTGAGGAGGTGGACGATGGGTGATGGGAGACCCACCCTGGCAAGAGCGGGGAGAAGCCCACGTTGGCTTACGCCGTCGAAGGCCCCTTTAACGTCCAACACCACGAACCCCATCTGGGTCCTGGCATTGAACGCGCCGGTCACCAGGTTGACAATCTTGGCGACCACGTGGGTCATCGACAAGTCCTTCCGAAAGACGAATTGGTGATCCGGCAGGAGGCGGATCACCTCCAGCCAGGCCTCTAATCTAGCCAGGATCATTCTCTCCACCACCCTGTCAATACAAGAAAGTAGAGAGATCGGTCTGTAGGATGCCGTGTAGGTGAGGGCCCTACCCGGACTATGGATGGGGACCACAAACGACGCCTTCTACTGGTCTGGAAAGTAGAGAAACGTCAGGATGGCATTGATGATTTGGAGGAGGACGAACGCCTTGTGAGGAAGGTGAGTGAGGAGGAGGGGGAGACCTGGAGACCCCGGGGTGGACGAGGTTTTCAGCCTCGCGAGCACCCGAGACAGCTCACCAATCGAAGGTTGAGATTCGGAGAAAGTTCTTCAACTGGGGGAAGAAAAGGATGGTCAGGGAGCTCCGCAGGAGGGTCCGGATCCCTCATCGGAGAACCCGGCCGCCGCGCGAAACTAGCCTCAAAAGCCACCACCAAGGCCTCTGTTCAGTCCGAGGCGGCGGACGCCAAACCGTCCGCCACACGCAGCTCCGGCATCACAGACCTAGTCTTCATCTGATAGAGTGAGGAAGTGCATGATATGATAGCTCTGAAATGAGTAATGAAAGAAAGGGAGGAGGTGGGGAAGTGAAAG
>CABFWB010007544.1:6254-24057 GCA_902151455.1 Timema bartmani
TCAATGCTCTCTAGTTGAGACATCACAGGGCAAAAACCCCAGAAGAGGGATAATGGCAAAGTGAGGGGAAGTGAAAGGGGTCTTACGGCTCCGAACTGCTGCCGGCTGCTCAGTGCTCACACTCTAAGCTAAACGACCGACGGAAGAAGTTCATGCTTCACGTTCCCTCCCTCGGCCGCGATGCCTACACGCCGCGGGAGGAGCGCCCGACGCCATGGACTGCACGTTCCCTCTACCAATAAATAAAATAAACTCCAACTCCCGTCCCAATCCTACCCAGACATAAAAAAAATCCATTGAGCACACATAAGAAACCAATGGGACAGGAACAAACAAGTTTGGACAAGAACCAACAAGTTTGGAACACATTCAAACCGGTGAAAGGGAGTTCAGGAAGAGGAAGGGGTCAGGGGCGGGGAAGGGGAAAACCAACAGCCAATCACAGGCCAGGGATATAAATATCAGCCTATCAGAGCCTGTTTTAAGGCGCCCCACACACTACTCTAGTTACTATTATAGATGGTATGGTGGAACTACAAGCTCTTGACAAGCCACTGACAGTAAAGACTTGTTCAGACCTTGCTAGCCACTCTATCGGCCAGATCAACAAGAAGTATTGAATGTATAGATGCATTCATTTTATTTTGTACTCATAGATTGAAGATTCGCTAAAGTTCCCTTGGGAACGAGGACAAGGGCACACTCAACACACACATTGCCGAATATAGCATGAAACTGTTATCCACCGGACAGAAGCTTCTTTCTCAAGAAAAAATGAAGGACGTGTTGTCTAATTAGTTATCTAAAAGATTCTTAAAAATGCAAAAGTAACAAACCTTAACATAGTTGTTGCTTGCTGACACTCTGCTAAAGGAACAAATGAGGATATGACATCACTGAGTAGCTCATAATATGAAGAAGCAGATAGTAATATATTACACGCAATAGAAGCTATAAAAAGAGGAGCAACTCTGCTGGATATGCGCTCTCCTGACACAAATATGTTAGTTCTAGCGTTAAGCAAGTTTTCTTATCTACCGAAAGATACAAACTTCATCACTGGAAGTGGAAAGAAACAAAGTGTTCCCCTTACACCCATATTTAGCAAGATGGGCAGACTTAAGTCAGAAGGAATTATTGACTTACATGCAATATCTGGGGCAGATGTAACTGGATCATTCAATAAAAAATTTGGGAGCCCTTTATGGTCGCTGTTGACCAAATTTTGCAAGCTTTGGCAAACCTTGTATGCCGAGCTAATAGGAATTAGCTCACACAGTCTAGTGTTTCTACCTTCCCTCAAGGAAATAACGACTCGACAAGAACTGAGGTTGTAATTGGACTTAACACGGCCTAGCCGCTGCAGTTGTGTTGTGGGATCGTCACTGATGAGCCACATTTAACTATAGTGGAGCTGCCACTCACAGAAAAACATTGATTCAAACTATTTCTTGTGGCGCTTCTCCAAACGTCTATTCTTCGCGCATGCGCAAAGGCCCATTTCTGAAATTTACCCCTCCGACGGCTATTCCCCTGTGACGTGATTGGTCGACTATACCTGTCTTTTATTCCTACTCTCCTTTCCTATTTAATATCATTTATGTTCAAATATGGACACAGAACGACATTCTACTTTCTAGTGAACACATTCATAATTTGATCATTTCTACGACTAACAGCTAGAAGTACCATGGCGTCAAACGGAGCCGCAGCGTGGGAGTCCACCAGATAGCGTCCCGCCACTCAGTGAATATCAACATTGGACATTTGTGTCGCCGATCTACTCTATATGGACCGTTTGTCCATTTACTTGGAATTTAGGTTTGCAATCCCACTAGGGATTACTGGTTTACTGCTGGAATTACACTGGCTAAGTTTTGCTTGCATTGGTCATAAAATTGACTACATTTAGGAGTGTAGGGGGTGGATCGCTTCATGATTCAACCATATACCTTAAATAGGTTTTATTGGCCAAATGTAATTTGTGTTTATTGGTTACATGTGACCTAGTGAGCATGTTGATAGATAGCTGGGCAATATGTTCCTTCTGAACAAATATTGTTTTTAGTGGAGATATATATATATATAAACTGAACATAGAAGAGATATATAAATATCTTCTAAGTTCAGTTTCTTTGTGCGGCCTCTGGCTGTGTTTGGGATCAGCTAAAGCTAGTTTGGGCTAGACCTTTTGTTGTATAAAGTCTTAACACAGTTAATATAAAGTTAGTACTGCTGTGATAGCTCAGCTATTATTTTGTGGTCGCTTAGCGACCTTTGAGATGTTCTGCTAGAACTGTACTATGTCGAGTTGCCCTAATATATATTGTTTTGTTGTGAGGCCACTCTATGCACTCTATTATTGAGGGAACATCGACCTCACTTGATGGGAGCAGTATTAGATAGTTCATGGCCTAATTAGGCTTTAATTCCCCTTTTTATGGGCTTGTATTCTCTTCGTTATTACGTGGACACTGTTTAACTTTGTTTACTGATCATGCTCATGCTTGATTTCGATTCTACTTTTCAAGTTTGTATTTATTGGCCCGTAGACGGGTTCCTTAAGATTCTCTATTCTCTCTTGTGTAATCATCTAGAGGATTTATTATAGTTACAGCCACGTCCTAATTAGGACCTATTAGTCCCTAGAGCAAGGAATATGGCTTGCATCCCTAATAAGTGGTCATGACGTTTTCACTGTTAGTGAACCATAGTATAGGGGCTAGTAGCTTGCATACTACTGACAACTAGTTCTTATATATTACTGTTATAAATATAGCACCCCGAGCTGTATGAGGTATTTTATGTATCAATCAGATCGTTATTTAACCAATTAGTAAATTACTATTACCTGATTCACCTATAATTGCTTTTTGTTGGGCTAGTTGAGCCAATGTTGCTGTTTTAACTATGGTCTCGCCTAGTTCTATAAATCCTCTTATAAAAGGGTTATTCCTCCCTAGATATTCAATATAGCATGCAACATTGATGCAAGTTTTTATTTATCTTTATTGCTATATTGTATGGATTAAAAAAGCACCGCGACACCCATATTGGTATTCAAAATGTATATGTAACCTGTTATTCATTTAATAAATTGTTGTGTGTCTTGTACTTGATCTTTTGTAACAATGCAACCCACCTTATATATTAAGGAGGGTTCACTTGGAAAACAAGTCAAATATCAGAGAACACGATGCTTTTTATTGAAACATTTGCAAGGTTTACATGGCAAGCACAAATTTTAGAGCTCATCTTCAGGCCATAGAATGGTAGAAATGTGACCAAACACAGTCCAACCTACCAGGTCTGACTTATTTTGGGTGGCAGCGTGCAAACAACCGTCTAGTACCTGTTGCTTTCTGTACTCCTCCAGCTCCCCAGGCTGTACTTGAACTCATTAAGTGTAACTGTGCCAAAACAAAATGCTGTGGTAATCATTGCAGGTGCACAGCTAGTTCACTTCCATGAGCTGTGTAGTTATTTTGGTAGTGAAGACATGTGAAAATATTGTCAAAATTGGTGAAACAGTTTTTGTCACTGATGAAAGTGAGGACAGTGAAATAAATGAAGATGTTCCCCTTGTTTAACTATGATTTTTTTTTATGAAATGAGTGTATATTTATACAATAAGTTTTGTTTTTAATGTATTAGTTTTTAAAATGAATAGCTATATCCCTCATCCAATAGATATTTAACATGTATGTTAAACTAAAAATTCCTTCAAATTGGATCAAAACTAACCGAGATTCAATGGGTCAAAGAGTTACCAATATATTTAGTTATTTTGATTTTACGGGATAGCTGTTAGGTATACTTGAAAATTGGTTATGACACAAAATAAATAACATAAAACAAGCTAAAATTTAAAAAAATAATTTTGAAATAGGATGATAATCAACCGAGCTAAGAGTAAATACATGTCACGCAATTCCATTTCTCCGCCAGAAGAACAAGCTGAAAATGTTGGGTATCTTGCTCACAAGAGCTACTATTATCACTACATTTAGAACTAGTACAAGAAGATTCAGAAATTAAAGGCAAGTCATATTTTGTATGTAAATCTAATTTTGGTAAAACCTTATGTTTGCCTGTTTTCACGAAAGTGTACACATGTTTTACGGTATCCCCACAAATATATAAACAGGAAAAAAAGATACCTTGCTTTCTTCCTCAAGGAGCGCATGGACCTAATTTTTGAACCTATGGTACCAGACTATAGTGTAAAAAATTGTGTGGAATATGTTATATGTAGGGGAGTTGAGAAGTTGTGTTGTTAATCAGTTAATAAAGGATGTTGTATATGGATTAAATTATTTCCTACGGATAAATTGCTCGCTTATTTATCTATTGTAACAAGTGATTAAAACACTAACGTTGTCCTTGAATATCTGTGAAATGCCCTGGAAATGTAATTGAAAAAATTATTAGTTTCTGTATAAACCCTGCCTTAAGAAAACTAAGTATGTGATAGTAAATAAGCCTAGATAATATAGTACTCTTTTTATCCATAACTTAACGGTTTTTAAGTACTTACTTTCTGCCATGTAATTTTAGCTAGTAATTTCTGTCCATTTTAATTGACAAAAACTTAAAAGCCATTGACTACAAAGCTATACTCGTTTGAATCTAACATAAGAAGTGATATTTTAAAATTGGCACACAAATTCTCAGCTATTGAGTCGTAACCATACTGTTTAGTCTGGTCAAGTAAAGCGTTACTGAGCTAAGCTCTGGTATAGTCTTGGTCATAAACATTTCGTTAACATCGATACCAACTCAACCGTGAAAACATATAAACACTTTTTTTATATATACATTTTTATGCTTACCTTTTGTAAATTAAAATATATTTTGCTAATACTTCTTTTTTTATGCTAAATAAAATAAATATTTCCCATAGACCTCAAGGTGGTTGATTTACAATTAATTTCAAGTATATTAATGTTAATATACGGGCTTAGAAATATTGTTTTGGGATTTTATGATTCTAAATATTTAATTCTTTCCATTTTGGTCTACCTAAATGATGTAGATTGAATTGCTTGGATACGTGGACGACTATATTATTGGATAATATATTTTAAACTTGTAGTCCTGTCAGATCACCCTGATTCATTCTCCCCTTTTTTGTAAATTTGTATGCTATCATTTGTCCTGAAGGACGAAAAAGGGGCTATACTGGAAACAATTGATGATGATTACTATTATCAAAAGATGTGGTGTGCTTTTCAGGGTTATCTTGCACTTGGTGGATGATGCTTTGCCCCTATTGGTAACAGTACAATCTCAATGTACTTTCTATGTTTGATAGGGGTGTTATCTGAAAATAAGATAAAATCTAATAAAATGTTTTGACGACCACTTGACAAGGGCTCATTATCGGATAGTACTACAGTATAATGGCTGTCACTTTAAGAGCCCATGACTAATGTAAGGAATATTTCACCAAGTGAATAAATTATACACTACAAGTTTGAGGTTAATCTCATTAGATTTTATTATTTTATATCATATCACTTTATACATTTCCTACATCACCTATACACAACAAAATTTGAATTATTGGATATAATTTGTTTCTAAAACAAATTATGACAAAATTCATTACAAATTGTGAAAGATTTGCACACGCACGCACACACACACACACACANTATTGGATATAATTTGTTTCTAAAACAAATTATGACAAAATTCATTACAAATTGTGAAAGATTCGCACACGCACGCACGCACGCACACACACACACACACACACACACACACAATTATATATTAAATCCATTGAAACAAACACAATGTTAAAATCTATAACAGATTCTTTCAAACCATTCTGAGAAAAATTCAAGGTCCTCAAAAATGAACAAATAGTATTCACAATTTCAAATCATTTATACTGAATTATAAAATAGTGATTAATCTAATCAATGGGAACAAATAATATAAATATATTTCACAAATGTGAATTTTATTGTTTTGTTTGAAACCATATGCAAATATTTTACAATATATAAGCAAATTTAATTGAGCAGCAGTAATCACGTTTACACAATGTGTCCCAATCTTGTCCAAACTATAGCCAGACCTTCGTAAGAGCCTTACAGCTCGGAGCACAAGTTTGTCTTGTTCTGACAAACATTGTTTGAAGTGTACATCAATAACAGAGTTTGGGAACATACACTTTTGATCTAGAATGTTTTTGTTATATTTGGAAGAAGGTACAGCAAAAGTGGATAAAACATATAAAAGGAATAAACACAAAATAGTTTCTACAATGAAAATAACACAGTCCACAATTTAAATTGCTGCTTCTTCGTTTTGTGTTCTTTGGTTTCATCTTTATGGAAGTTGCGTTGCGTGTTCCACATTCCCTCCTAATGAGTTCTGATAGAATTAAATCTAGGTCGGGGATTGGGCAGTAACAATCGATTTCCTTGAAGAGGCAACCATTACCCATTTGTCCAATGGCGGCAGTGTAAAGTGTTATTTTCATTGTAAAGGCCAAATTGTGACCGTACTTTTTATGTTTTATCCAACTTTCCTTTACCTTCTTCCAAGTAAAACAAAATTACCCCATAAAGAGAAAAAAGGTTTACCTTAAAGAGATTTAGAATGTTTGTGAGAAAGACAAGTAAAACCTTTAAATGTGAACTGCTAATTTTATATTTACTTGGTCAGAGAATAAACTTCTAGAGAAATGAGTAAATAAGACAAAAGAAAAGAGAAAACACACTGAAATGAGTCTAGATAGCTCGGTGGTAAGACAGTGTACAAGCACAGGATGAGTCTAGATAGCTCGGTGGTAAGACAGTGTACAAGCACAGGATGAGTCTAGATAGTTCGGTGGTAAGACAGTGTACAAGCACAGGATGAGTCTAGATAGTTCGGTGGTAAGACAGTGTACAAGCACAGGATGAGTCTAGATAGTTCGGTGGTAAGACAGTGTACAAGCACAGGATGAGTCTAGATAGTTCGGTGGTAAGACAGTGTACAAGCACAGGATGAGTCTAGATAGTTCGGTGGTAAGACAGTGTACAAGCACAGGATGAGTCTAGATAGTTCGGTGGTAAGACAGTGTACAAGCACAGGATGAGTCTAGATAGTTCGGTGGTAAGACAGTGTACAAGCACAGGATGAGTCTAGATAGTTCGGTGGTAAGACAGTGTACAAGCACAGGATGAGTCTAGATAGTTCGGTGGTAAGACAGTGTACAAGCACAGGATGAGTCTAGATAGTTCGGTGGTAAGACAGTGTACAAGCACAGGATGAGTCTAGATAGTTCGGTGGTAAGACAGTGTACAAGCACAGGATGAGTCTAGATAGTTCGGTGGTAAGACAGTGTACAAGCACAGGATGAGTCTCGGTGGTAAGACAGTGTACAAGCACAGGATGAGTCTCGGTGGTAAGACTTACCATTCTTGTGTATACATACTAGATAGACCCCACATACACATACACTACCCATACACTAGTTACAATCTTCAGTGCAACTAATCATTGAAAGTATTGTTGGGCGAATGGAAAATGTAGAAATGAAAAATAAATGCTCCTTAGAAGAAAAAGTTCACAAATAACAAATACACAACCTTAATTTTTCTAGAAGTTGTGATAAACGTTAAATACTTGCACACCATATTTTATGTTTAGTATTTTAACTAAGCCTAAGTAAATTTTTTTAGTTGCATTTTTGAGCAATTTTATTAAAAAATAGCAAAGTTGGATATAGCTTCTGCTTTGTATTGTTACAAGTCCAAAAGAAGTTAGAAAAATGTTATTTACTCTAAATCCTGTTTTAAAACATATTTTTTTGTTTTACTAGCCATAGTTGAAAGGTTATTTAGATTGGGCACAATATTGACTGTTAAATGGGGATGATCATTGTCATTTCCTTGACGAGAATTTAGGGTTTGTTGGTCCATGTGTGAAGGAACGTAGTTCGTACGACATCTCCATACCATGTGCCGTAGCCGTGTCTAAATCTGACTTACGGAAGATTATCATCCGAATGTCCGAATGAAGGTGAATACGACCTGATTTTGAACTAGAAAATCTGTAAATGAAACGTTTTACAAAATTATAATATGCACAATCTCTTGAAATATAAATAATTCTAATAATAATGTTGTGTTCACACTATATACCATACAAATTATAAATTGGTGAGATGAACAAGGATGTTTCAAAGGAATAGTCGTATTTCATGTCAAATAATGGTGGTCATAATTCGTGGGCACCCAAACTAAGCTGAAATTTTTTTCCAAGAAACAGCCGCCATAAAACTCTAATGCGGCTTATAATCACACTTTTAGATAATATTCACAAAATCCGGTATTTCAGGATATGCATGTAGTTATATAGATTTACAGCATGGTTTTTTTTAAGTTGGCACAGTGAAAATATCTTTAAAAAAACGTATTTATTTAAGTAAAAAAGTTTCATCCAAAGTTGCTTGGTTTTGAGACAATGACAAAATGACATAATATATTATCTTATTTAGTGGACATCTTCAAGGTTATCTCAACGTCAATTATTGTTTTCAAATGGGACCCTCTATTTTTTATTGCAGAATCGTATTCTAATTAAAAACCAAGCAACTTTTGTCTGAAACACTTTTTTATCCGAGGTTTATTTTTGATGATATTTAATGAATTAAATAAATATGCATGATGCTTTTCGAAGTGTTTTTATTTCAATTTATGGCTTACTAGAATCTGTAAAGTGTAAACAAATATGAGCAAACCGGTCTCACAAACAAAAACCAAACGTTTGTTCATTATGGTCGAATGGTGACCTTATACTTCAATACACGTTCCAATTTGCTTTATAAAAGAATTGAGAGTATTTAATAGAGTTTCTCTGTAAGCAATATTCTATGTTAGGAGTTGTTGGTACATCATGATATGGTCTTTCTTCAAGGTAGCTCCATAAGAAACAATTGTCTCACACTTTTATCTTAAAATAGATATTTACTAAAAACTTGTTAGATTTGTCAAACGAAATAATAGGTCAATACATTGTTGTAGAAACATCTTTGTCCACCAAAGAGAAACAAAATTAATTTTCAAAGACTTGAATTAAAAAGTGTATATATATATATATGCCTCTAGCTCAGAAAATATTGCTTTTATAAAAATATATTTCAAATAAAAGATTTTAATCTTTAATAATACTACAAATTTACAATCATAAGTTATTTTGTATCTCAACTAGTTGAGGGGAAATTATGAAAATCCGAAAAACTCATTTTAAAAGTACCCTTCAAGTCATTTTTATGAGAAAATGAGAATTCCCCTCTTGTTTGTAGTGATAAATTGTGTCTAGATATAAAAATTAATCAAAATTGTTTGAGCAAATTTTGAGAAAATATTTTTTTTATTTAGCACCGCATCTTACTACCCGTTCGAGTTATACGCTCAAGTAATAATTACGATAATGGGTTAAGGATTGGAAAGGTTGAATTTAGAAGATGTGAACCCGCATTAGCGTGGAGGAAGAGTGGAAAACCATTTAGAAAACCACGCCTAGTTCTCCCGACCGAGATTCCAAACAACAATCTCCCCATCCTTGGCAGTCTAGCTCAACATAAAACTATAGCGTTAGCTAATTATGTTGAAAAAAAATATTTTTTCTCTTTTTTCCCTTTAGTAAACTAACCTTAGTTTTAGGATTAGGCATCTAAAACCAAAAACCTCTTGGGAAGACCTAATGAAAAACCCAGATACCAAATTTTATCCCAATCAATAAAATAGTTTCGGCTCTAGCCCGAGGTACAGACGGACAATCAGAAAGATGTCATTGCGAAAACCACTTTTTTTGTTTCAGGGGTTATAAAATGTAGAAATTTATTAAAATTACTAGTTCAATTTTTTTTTGACGATCACAAAACTTTGTCACCGAGGTGTTGAGAGAAAATAAAAATCTGGTGATCTAGCGGCCCAACTAATTGGACCACCTCTGCCGATCCAGCAACCATCGTTATTCCGATCCAATACTTGTTGCACAGTTCTGTAATAATGGGCAGGGACACCATCTTGCTGAAAAAACCACATGCTCTGCCTTTCTTGTAGGCTTAGGTTTGCTAGCAGCAATGGCAATCCTTCATTTAGAGAGGTTCTGTATTTATCTACAATCAATGTACCATCAATAAAAAAATAGGCCAATGCATTTTTCATCATTAAGTCCAAACCAAACATTCACAGTCTAAGGGCGCTGTCTTTCAGCTTGGCGCAATCACCACAGATTTTCTCCACCCCAATAATGCATGTTTTGTCAGTTAACTTCCCCTTGATTCGTAAAGCTCGATTCATCAGAGAATAAATACTTTAAGGTTCCTATTTATTCTTACTTGTTCAAGTGCCCATTGTTAGAATGCTACTTGATTAAGGAAATCTTCTCCATGAAACGACACTTGGTAAGGATTAAATTTAGTATGCTTCAATATTTTGAGCGCACTACCCTTGGATATTCCTAAATCACTAGAAATCTTATGTTCACCAGTGACAGTTGCTTGGCGGTTCCATTTATCCGTTTGAACACTCATTTTCCACTAATTCTTTAACTACACCATAAAAAACTCAACGTGACGGTGCATTTCTCTCAGGAAAACGATCAGCATAAAGTAGAACAGGGTGTTCAGCCAGAGTATATTTTAAAATTACCTGACTTTTCCATGTTTTCCAGAGCCAATTTCCAACTTTTCCAGTCATTACATATTCATTTCTTTTATTAAGATTGCAATTGAATGTAATGCTATGTTGTGACACATACCCATCCAGAAATTATGTCACACTATGAGATGTTAAAAGATATCAGCCTGTCAGATAGTGCGATCTAAGTTAGATTTCAGTGAGGTAATAATGATAGATCACCTTACACCAGTACAGTTTAAAATTGTTGTGAAACACATTTTTTAGTTTATTCTTCCTATAAAAGAGTAACCAATTCTTCCGCATGCTCATAACCATGACCCAACTTTGGCTAAATACACAGCAGATGGGTGAAAATTAGAGATGGACCACTTGAATCTTCGAATCCTTGAATCCACCGAATCCTGACAAGTATTCGAGATTCTAGGATTCGGTGTTTTACTGGATTCGATGGTCGAATCTTTCACCTCATAAACAAAGCATAATATTTTGAATTCAAAAATTACTTAGTTAGGCCTACTTGAAAAGCACAATTTAATCCGTAATCTTATTTTGTTGGATGAAAGAGATTAGCATGAATAAAATCATTATTAAAAAAAAATAATTGCTAGATGTGGAAAATCTTATGTGTCTACTACCCTACCCTCCCACCTCTATGAGAAACTTGGACTCTACCGTTTCGGCACATGCTCACTTCTAAAACTTTCACCTCACGAACAATCTTGTAAATATTTTAATGAACACATTAAAACTCTTCAAAAACTGAAAATCAAAACTAGAATTACAAATAAACTCGAAATAAATAAAGCAAATTACATTTTTTTTTAACAGAAATAAGNATGAACACATTAAAACTCTTCAAAAACTGAAAATCAAAACTAGAATTACAAATAAACTCGAAATAAATAAAGCAAATTACATTTTTTTTTAACAGAAATAAGAACACATTACACATGAAACAAAGTCAGCCGCCATTACACACAATACAAAGTCGGTTGCCATGACGTATGTTATGTTTACTTGCCAGAGTGATGATTAAAATAAAGATATTGTTAATTCTTACTACCCAACTGGTTTTAATTATCTACAACTATGCAAAGAACCCCAATTTATTGCATACGATCCTTAAGATTATATATTTTGTTGGGTTTCATGAAAAATAAATAATGTCAACAGTCAAACACAGATAAAACTGTTTATTTACGCCTACGTATTGTATATCGATTGTTTGTTTAGAATCGATTCAGGTAATCTGATCACTTAGTAAGCGCTCTCGAGTTTTAAAAATCAAATAACGACGTGCTAATTCATAATTTGTTTTTAAATTGATTTTAACTAAGATTTTATTATTTTTTAAATATGTTGTTGAAGTAATTGTAAAAATATTCAAACGTAGTCCTGCCTAATAAAATGGAAATGAGCATATTGGAGTCGAAAATATGTTCGTATTTTAAATAGAGTATATTCTCAGAAATCAATGTATCGCAAGAATCAAATATATTTCTTGTTTTCTACGTGTAAATAGATAATGGATATTATAAGAAAATAATAATAAAACATAATTAGGCATTATTGAGTTCACTATTTCCAATGCATGTTTAATTGTTAAGCATGTTGTTTTAGCCTTTATTAAAAATATCAGTTTGTATTTTTATTTTTGCTTTCTTATTAAAATAAATTATAATCCTTCAATGATGATTAAAGTTGATCAAAGGATAACTAGGCCTAGTCTGTTTATTTCACATGTTTTTGTAGAAACTTAACTCATTCTAACAACACTTTTAAAAGTAACTAAAAGACACTCAAATTTTGATTGATTTGATTTTTAAACAATAATATGAGTCAATATTGTTTAATTTGGCTGGATTTTAACCAGTATTTTGCGAGGGGTGGTTGGAGTTGATTAAAATTAAAAGCATGATTGAAATAAATCTTAATTTACAGTTTAGGCCTATATTGTGTAGTGTGTAAATCATTAAAATTTCTAACAATTTGCTAGGATTCGGATTCAAGAAATAGTGAAAATACAACTTGAAAATCCCAAGTTGACTTGGAGAATTGAGATAAGTATGCTCAACTGGGACAGCTGTGTTATAATAGATTAGTGGTGTGTATTAACTAGAACAAATGTTATTTTTATAAATTGTAAAATAACATGTTTTTTAGTGACTATGCGAAAACTTCTGAAATTTGATCAAATTCCCTGATTTTTCCATGACCAAGCTAATTCCCAGATTTTCCTGGTCGCTAGGGACACCCTGTGGAATAACATAGTTAAGTTTTCTTCTACATTCACCATAAATTAAAATCAATCAAATTTTTTCAGCTACAGATTAATACTCCACAGCTCACAATACGTAGATTTAAAAGAAAATACCACAGGTTATGAAGAACTGTGTATTATGTTTAGTGTGATCATTTATTTGTAAGGATCAAAATGTTAAATTGGTCTACTTATTGTGTAAACATATTAGATAGACCAGTTTAACATTTCGACCCTTACGAATGAAGGTTTGTTTTTGTATGAAAGACCGTTTTGCTCGTACTTGCTACACTACAGATTCTAGTAGGCCATAAATTGAAATATTTTATTTATTTAGCACCCATTCAGGTTACATGCTTAAGTACTAATTACACTAATGGGTTAGGGATTGGAAAGGTTTAATTTAGAGGAAGTGAACCCACATTTGCATGGAGGGTGAGTGGAAAACCATTTAGGAAAACCACCCCCAGTTCACCTGACCGAGACCTCGCTCTACCCATCCTTGACAGTCTAGCTCAACACGAAACTAGCAAGTTATATAACTATGCCATTGAAGTGGGTAAATTGAAATAAAACAGTTCCAAAAACACTATACTTGTTTCTTTAATTCATTAAATATTACCAAAAATATACCTCAGGTAAAAAATTGTTTCGGACAATAGTGGCTTTGTATTTTTATATAAAAAAAGTCCCGTCTGAAAAACATTAGTTGACCTTGAAGACGTCCACTAAATAAAAAATAGAATGTAATTTTGTCAGTGTCTCAAAACCAAGCAATTTTTTTGAAACAATTTTTCTTAAATGCATTTTTTTAAGATATGTTGCTATGCCAACTTGAAAAAACCACCCTGTATATCGAAATAGTTACTAATCACTGCTTAAACTTGGTAAAGTTATTTAAAAATAGAAGAACCTTGCATATTTTATTTGTGTCAACAACATTAGAGACAGTATGGCTGCCCAACCCTAAATAACAAACCTTCAAAACTAGTTTCTTCATCACTTTCTATCGGAAATATTTTCTTTTGGTGAAGAGAATTTTAAATTTTTTTAGTTGGACTTTATTTCAGTATATTGGTCAATCTTTATTCTACTGTGAAAACAATTTAGTGTATTACATTCGAAAGTAAAGCTAGAGGATCATGTCGAGAGAAACTCGTGTTTTAGTAAAGAAATTAAAATGAGTTATGATGCAAATTTTAAATTAGCTGTGATAAGATATGAATGCAGAAACCACAGACAATAGGGAAGTGGGAAGAAAATAAGGAATTGATGATTAAAATGTAGGTCACTGGATTTTAGGGGGAAAAAACCCTTAAGAATGACATTTCAACGCAAAAAGCCTTTAAAGGACCAAATCATGGCTGTATTTCTGAAATTGATTCACAGGTTCTTTCTTTTGTGAAGGAAAAGAGAAGAGACGGATTTTCAATAAGCCGAGAAGTAATGAGATTGAAGGCACAAGAAATTGCAAGAAAATTAAAAGTGCCTCATAGGGAATTTAAGACCAGTCTTGGGTGGTGCAGAAGTGACCTCTCACTAAGACGAAGAACTTCTTTGTTGCAAATGTTGCCCAATGACTATGCAGAAAAGTTGGGGAAATATCAACGACAATCTTCTTAGTCAGATCGAAAACACCAATGAAACGTTTGTGTATTTCAACATGCCAAGCAATACTTGCGTGATAAGAAGGGATTCAAATCCATTGTTGTGAAGACCAATGGCAATGAAAAATTGCACATTATAGCTATGTTAGTTGTAAATGCTGATGGTCGGAGGCTACCATCATTTGTTATTTTAAGAAGAAAAACCTGCCCAATGGAATCATTGTCAGGTATCAAAAGAAGGGTGGATGACCGCCGATTTAATGTGAGACTGAATAACAGTTGTGTGGAATGGAAGTTCTAGAGCTCTTGTTAGTGCTTGTTGCATTCAAAGTGTATTTTACTCCAGATTTGAAAAATAAAGTCAAGGCAACAAATTCTGATCTTGTTGTGATTCCAGAAGGTATGACGTACCAACTACAAGTCCATGATGTGGTTGTGAATAAACCCTTCAAGGACAACCTCCGAAGGGAGTATTCCAACTGGTTATTGTCAGGAGACCCTCAGTGGCCTTCGATGAGCTTGCTTTGAAAGTGGATTTTAATAGCCTGATGAAGGATATCTTCTGAATCTATTGTCCTGAAATTTAAGAAATGCTTCCTATCCAATAAGATGGATGGCTCTGAAGATGATATTTTGTGGGAGGACCACGCTGAAGAGACCATTAAGTGTGAAGAAAGTGACACTGATGAGAGCAGTGATGAATATTGTGTATGAATAACATACCCTTTTATTTCCAAGTGATTTCATTTATAGTATGAATAAATTACCCTTTTGTTTCCTTCAATTGCGTATAACCCAAATGGGTAGTAAGACACGTTGCTAATAATAATAATAATGTTTCCTTCAAAGTGACCTCATTTTAAGTGTAAATATTGTTTTTTCTCTAAGAGTGGTTGAAAATTTGACTTGTAACCTATTTTCGGGGCAATACGGTTGTAATGTTTCAACATGTTAACTATCAAGGGCATAGATACGCATGTGTTGTCTCCTCACCTGAGATGGATGAGGTATCTGAGCCACTTCTGAGCGTTGTCTGGCAGTGAGGCTGTGTTTGAGATGAAGGCTGGCATATATAGGGTCCTCTGTCGTAGGAAAGTTTGAGAGCTTGCAGGCATGTCTGTTAGGTCATACATCACTACAAACATCTTGATGACTGTACCTAGAGGGTTGAAGAGTGTCACCTGAATAGTGCCGCAGCGAGGTACGTGGTACCCCTTCTTGCCCAGGTTGATGTGACCCTGCACACACAACATGTCAGTGAGAAACAACTCACTTTCATGATAAAAACAAGAGTGACTCCTTGTTGACCCCTCGTCTTTATTAAAGTAAGCACATGTCAATTACTTGGCAAAGGACTGGTGTTGACAAGTGAATGAGTTAGGATGTTAAATGTTCAGACTAAGAACCTGACAGAGCCCAACATATTGATTTACCTGTCCAAAGTAAATGTACATTCATGTAACGAATGAATGAGTCTTTTAGCTAAATAAAGCTATCGAGTTGGTACTCCAATGTTTCAATCATGTTTACCAACAGTTTTGTGACGAACTGGTTGTATATGTGTATAATGATCTCAGGCTATAATCAAAGTTGGCACCTACACTTTAGTTAAACACCAAATTTATTCGAGGAGATAAAACTTTAATTTGTCTCTAATTCATTATTTGTATTATCCTGGTAATTAATACAGGAGCATTGCCACCAGGGAGAGGTTCTCACAGAATTGCATGTACAAAGCCTCGCGCTTAACCCACACAACATGCTAATTACAGCTTCTCAAAATGAGTTCTTAGGTTTAACGACTAACCCCCTTGAATAAACAAGGATGATGAAAGAGTTTCTAGTTTTAAAATAAAAACAATATTGTTCAGGTTGAAGTTATTTTTGAAAGGTTGAATCTGCATTATAATTTATTTCTTTTTCCCATCACAACAATGAAGCTTTCAGAATGCAAAATATCAAACAAAAGTAACACCAGAATAATTAATAGGAGTGTGCGAAGCTTCAAAAAATTTAAGCCGAATCGAATCATATTCGATTTGAATCCATGTGTGGCTTCAGCAGCTATTCGAAGCTTCATCTGTTATTCAGTCTAGTGATTATATTAAACTTATATTATACATCAAATAAAAGTGAACTGAAATTACCTCAAGAAATAAAATATATTTTTATTGCTTTGAGTTTTAGAGCAAGTTTGCCTTATTTACTTGGAACTGGGAAAAAGTCCATAACACTTTGGATTTCAAGACGACCATAACATTAAACCTCTAACCCCCATAGTCAAAAAAATGATTGGTACCAAATGAAGATGAATCTATTCCTCTTGAAAGTGTAAAATAAAATAAAATAAATACAATTTTTTTTTATTTTCACTGTGTTTAATATTTCTTGAATAGTGAAAATATTTTTTTAATACTTTAAAACTTACACACAGCCATTTCAGTTGTTTACTACATGAATTATTATGTTCAATTCGAATTCCTGTTAATGTGTAAGCTAGTGGCAGACTTGATAGTTGAGCGGATGTGCGAGGAACATGACATTTCTTCAAAATTTCAGTTGTTTACTACATGAATTATTATGTTCAATTCGAATTCCTATTAATGTGTAAGCTAGTGGCAGACTTGATAGTTGAGCGGATGTGCGAGGAACATGACATTTCTTCAATTATTTTTTTTAAATACACGCAAATAGTGAGTATTTATAAATGAAAGTTGCTGTTAATTTAGATGAAAATAAAATTAAATAAAATCTACATAAAATTGGTTATTTTATACATTTTAATTAATTAATTAATTAATTTGTAAGTGAAATTATTATCATCAAGGTTGTATTATTTTCAAGATTTGCTATAGGCGCATGCGCTTTCAAAGTCAGAACCATATTTATTTTTTTAGTGATTTACATGACTAGATTTAAATGGATTAATAAAATCAAAAGTTTTCTTGTTGGTTTGTAAGACAGAAAAACTAAAATTTTGTAACACTGGACTTCTCAAACTGATAAACGCAACCGCCCAATTGACTTAAACTCATATTTTTTCTGAGGCATTGTTCTTGTTCTTGAACGTCCGTTAACTTTTGTGTTTTGTTAATTTGTACTTTGTGTGTGAAAGATTAGTGAAACACTATGAAGGGCAAATACAAATATATATTAAAGCAAATGCATGTTTTTTTTACTACTCACTCAGGCTGTACAAAGTATTTATAATACAAAGGTAAACTGAATATTACATTTATTTGTTGGCAATAAGCTACTAATATGCGCACACGCACACACACACA
>CABFWB010007545.1:13297-24053 GCA_902151455.1 Timema bartmani
GGGGGGGGGGGGGATTGATGGGTCCACAGGGTAGTATGGGGTGCAGAGACCACCCACATTGCTAGAATACTATTACCGAAGGAGTTTTAACCCTCTATTCTACCAAAGAAATAACACTATGTATAATATAATTAGTAGGAGCGTAGGCTGACGGGGGTTGGTCATAAGGTACGTATCGGTGATGACAGCCGTGCACACAACATATTAGTTGAAAAACCTGAAGATATAAGTCCCCTAGGTAGTTCAAGACGTTGATGGCAGTATAATGTGAATATATATCTTTAGGAGTTTGTTTGTCAGTTTAGGGATACTTTGTAAGTGTCTCAGAATAGGGTTGATTTGCGAGCTTACGTTCTGGCAGCCATGACATTTCAGGTAGTTAGAGGCCAGAGAGTTATTTAATTAGTAAGTAGCCTGTTTATTAATATTAGTATCAATATTTTAGTATAAAAATTGTAGTATTAGAAACCAAATATATCTATGTTTTACTTATAAATGAACTTTTTTTTACTAATTAAGTTAATGGTTTAAGGGTTTAGGAAAGTTATATTTAGAGGAAGTGTACCCGCATTTACGGTGCGGAAGAGTGTAAAACCATTTTGGAAAATACACCCTCAGTACACCCGAACGAGATTCGAACCTCTATCTCCCCCTCATCGGCAGTTTAGTGTATATATACATAAGCACCGCGTATTACTACCCGTTTGGGTTATAGGCCTACGATTATATGCTAGTTACACTAAGCATAGTTAATGTTATATATATATAGTAACATACTCCTTTCTAAGTTAGTAAATTAATATTTGATAAAATATTATATTACTAAGATTTGTTTATTAATTAATTTTTTTTTTTAATCTTGAGTTACTAGAGATATTCAGGTATGTTTGGTCATACTAAATTATTTATATATTTGCGAGCTTATATCCCTCAAAGATCTACTTTTTTAGGCTACGGCCAGGCTTGCGACCTGGTCGCCGCGACCAGGACGCTGCGACCAGGTCGCAGTAGTGTATTACATTGATTCTTATGAGGGTAGCCACGCTTGGCGACCAGCGACAGCGACAGATTTCAAAACGCTTTCGTGAGCGTTTTCAGGTCGCAACGACAAATACGCTCGCCTTTATTTCTTATGGAGGTGGCCACACTTGCGTTCGGGTCGCAGCCTGTCGCGAGAACAATGGACACTTGTGTGGGTTTGCTTGCGTCATCCTAGGTTAAAATGTCGACCGATAAGATGCTCAGGACCACGTTATCACTCCTCTACTAAGCATTTTCACTAACTTGTTTTTTTATACACAATTTCAAGTAAATTTTACAACAAGACATTTCTACTGTAAAAAGTGTTGTTTATCCATGTCTCATCTTACCTCAATGCTACCGCCACTCTTTCTTCCACTGGAATTGAGTTATTCATTCTCGTTCTTTGCTTCTCAATGCCCTCTCTGACGTATGAGCAAAGTTCGTCAAATGAAGCTACACTCATTCTAAAATACTGAAAAAATCTATTTTCAGCCTTTCTGAGTTCATTAAATAAGGGGTGAAACTGTTCATAAGTACGTCTCTGCATATTAATGGGGTGGACACCGTATTTTTTAGATGTACGTTTTTTCTTCATATAACTAGATACAACTATGGCTAGTAACTAAAGATAGGGTAAAATAGCATTAATTTTAAGTTTTTTTTATCATTAATTATTGGAAATTTAGCGTTTTGTGGCATAATTTAGCATTTTGTAGTAAAATAGGTAAAAATATTTTTCGTTAATGTTTTTAGGGCCTATACAAAGGATTTATGATAAAATTTATGTATGCATTAATACGAAGGGTATTTTAACCTTCGTTTGCAATTATTTTCATGTGAGAGATTATAATTATAAATAATTAATATTAAATTAATAAGGAAGGAAACTGGAAGATTGTGTCAAACACAAACAGAAGAATGCAGAATGACTTCAATTGGCATAATTTATTTTACACCTATGTGTAACATCAAAAAATCATTGTAGCCTACAGTACAAAAATAAAAATAGTTTAGTAAATAGCTGGTATCGTAAATAGTTGGTGTCGTTGAATCAGTTCAAACAAATGTGCAAGTCAAAGATAGTAAATATTGGCAAATAAAATAGTGTGGTAACAAAAATGACATAAGTGTGCATATTTTAAATACAAGTGTATCAGTTCACACAAAAGTGAAAGTCAAAAATAGTTAATATATACACAAAATGTGGCGATTAGCCGGATGGGCTGTGGAAGGCACAGGATGCAAGTAAAACCCGAGCTAAAGCACACAGACGAGTGAAACTCAATGATTTTTTAATCACTTATTTCCGCTAAAAAACATCGTTTTATAGAAATTCTCCGCATTTTATTTAAATGCACAGCATTTTCAGGGAATTCACGTCTATTTCGCCAAATAGAATAATTTAGCTAAAATACTCTCAAAATCACGTTTTTCGCGTTAATTCGCGAAATAAAAATCGCTTTAGACACTTTCAAATACTGTGAAACGCAAAGAAAACTTATAAATACCCTATTTACGACCCCCCTTTTTTTTCGCGTTTTTCGCAAAAGCGAATTTACCCTATCTCTACTAGTAACACATCTTCACGCCTTGGTGACATGATAACATCTGGTCATAAAACGCGGCGACCAGGTCGCAAGCGTGGCCGGTAACAACAAAAAGCATTCCCCGCGACCTTGTCGCGGTGTCCTGGTCGCGGCGACCAGGTCGCAAGCCTGGCCGTAGCCTTAATGATGATGTAAATCTCTCCCACGACTGACCGGTCGATTACTATCGATCAGTTGCCGACTGCTCTAGTTCAACTCGGACCGTCAGAATAATATCACCGAGTGCAATATTATTGATTGATCACGAGTTGAGGTTGTTCAACTTACTATCTGTTCTACAAAGCGGTGGACTCATGTTTACTCAACCAATTTTGTTTTCAAATGATAAAGAATGCTTGTGCTACGCCGCAGTTACACACTCGGGGCGCTAATGTCGCCCATGTTGACTGAAGGAATGAGCAACGGGAGCGCTGAAGAAATGGTTTCATTTCCCAAGAGACCGCACCGCGAGAAGACAATTCGGTAAAAGAAAGATGGGAAAAGAAGAAGAGATAACATTTTGAGAGGAGAGAGGGGGATACAAGTAAATAAGAATGAAAATAGTGTTAGTGAAAGTGACAGAATAAATCGATAAAAATGAGACATACTAATACGTTTTTGCATCGTCTATTACTATCCACCCAAATCGCACATTTTTATATTCACACTAATGAAAGGATTAGAATTTGAGAGGAAGTGTACCCGAATTTTCATGGAGGGTACAATAAAGGAAAACTCACCTTCAGTACCCTCAGCTGGAATCTGAAACCAACCTCCCCATTAACAGCAAACCAAACCAGACGAAGTTGACGCCTTATTCCAGATGTCCATTAATGAGGGTTACTTTTTACTAGCCCTAGTTTTAAAGTTATCAATAAAAACAAGACTGATATTAATAACTACCCCGTGTGCAGGTGAACGAGTGGTTTAAGGGGTTAGGTTCTCATTGCAGTAGGTGGCCGTTGATGGATAGCTCGGGGTTCCAATTCCGGCTGGGTACATTGGGAATTATTTTTTTCAATTACGAATTCTACTATGTTTTCTTTAATGTGTTGTCAAACTAATGCGGGTGTAATCAATCAAATCTGTCCTACTCTTATTTCAACCTTTTAGATCTTTATTGAACGTGCCATTGAAAAATGAAATAAGGCCTCACAGTCCTTACCTATAATAGGGTGCTGGGGAAAAGAACGTGTTTGACAGTAATTAAAGTTATTTCAGCTAATTTGATTCGTTCATAAGCTAACTCATAATATTATTTTGATACATAATATCAAATCATATAAAATAATACTATACTTTTTATTTACTATTTAGCATCACGTCTTACTATCCGTTCGGCCTATACGCTTACGTATTAATTACGTTAATATCTTAGGGATGTTGAGGGTTTAATTTAGATTAATTATACCCTAATTGACTTGGAGTTAGAGTGGGAAACTATTTAGGAAATAAAACATCCTTAGTACACCTGACTGGGATTATAACTCCAATATCTCCTTCGTCAACAGTTTAGTATAATGCAGAGTGGGCCCTTTGGACACGAAAGTAGGGGATGGCACCATTAATATATCAAAATAATATAAATATAGACCTCAATACTAAAGGGTACATTGCAGCTACAGTAGCCCCATGGCTTCTTTGGTGCTGACTGACAGTTCACAGCTGACTTCTGACAGTCAACATTTAGGTATATAACCTAAATTTTGACTGTCAGAAGTGACAACCGCTAAAGACATGTTTTTTGCAGGTCATATGGTTCGGCGTAGGGATACATAATTTGTTCTGGTAGCTTTTCAAAGCCGTCAGAAGTCAGCTGTAAGTTGTCACTCAGCACCACAAAAGATAAAACTGAGGTATATTAGGATAAGCAGAGGGTTTAGCTTTGTTGGGTAGTAGTAAGAAATCTGTAATTAGAAATGCAGAAATGTTACTATATGCTGGTAATAAAATAAGTTTAGAAGTGAACAGTGAGAATACTAAATATATGATCACACAGATTGGGGACGATAGTTTGGACACTACTTCAAACAACATATCATTTGACAGGATTAAAGAGTTAAAATATTTAGGAACAATTATTTTAACTAGCAATAGGCTAATGATATTAAAATGGAAACTGGGAAAAGTATACACCCATTTCGGTGGCCACGTGGTCTAACGTGCTATTCTCGCAGTAGACTAGACTGCTGAAGACTGGGATATCGGGGTTCGATCCCGGTTGGGTGCACTGAGGGTGATTTTACTTAAATTGTTTTCCACTCCCCCTCCCCGCAAAGGTGGGTGCATTTCATCTAAATTAAGCCTTCATAATCCCTAACCCATTAGTGTAATTAGTACATAGGCATACAACCTAAACGGGTAGTAAGACGCGGTGATAAAAAAAAAAGGAAAAAAATACGTGTGGGAAATGCATGTTACTACTCGATCACTAAGTCGTTGATATCTTGCCTACTTTCAAGGAATGTAAAACTCAGAATATACAAAACAATAACTCTACCGGTTATTCTCTATGGTTGTGAAACATGGTATTTTTACTTACATGATGAAAATAAATTTAGGTTGCATTTATATGGGAAAAAATGTGGCAAAAACCAGACTAATAACTTCTAAGGGCATCCAAATTTCCAAAAAATATCTCGGGAGCGCCGCTACAAATAGGCTAGCATTCNCCCAACACAACGAGGTTCCGCCACTACTGATGGTCACGGCAGAAACCTTTCTGGTTCCCACACTATGTCTTGTCTGTCGACTCCTCATATCATGAGTTCTGGAGTATTTGCGTAGAGGGATAGTAGATCGTTGTGACTAATGGGGGTTATCAATCATCCCTCAAGTGGGAGAGGTTTAGAGGGTAGCTCTAACCACTACGACAGTTAGATCCAGTCACATACAATACAAAGACTCTTCAGGGGTAAATGACGAACGGACACGATAAATAATATCGTCACGACGAAGATTTAAAGGGACTCAATACAACTTTATCATTTTAATTTACCAATATTTTTTGTATTGGAATGGGCAAAGAAGTATTGTACAAAAATTAGGGGGAAGCCTTGCGGGGAAGCGAAAATCGGTCTAAAATCATTTGCCCTAAAAACCAATTTAATGAATGTCACTTTTACTAAAATGAATTTCGAACAGATAAATAAACGTATTTAATTTGGAGATGAAGCTGTAGGCCTAAAATCACTTAACCTAAACAGTAAGACCCAAAACCCTAGAGTTATTTAGTCTAAAGTCATTTGACTTAAAAATTAATTAAAGGCATTTGACATAAAATTAATTTCAAATAAAAAATGTCAACGTTGTTCATTTCTTCAGTCAGTTGGCCTAAAATAATTTGGCCAAAATTCATTTAGACTGAGAATTAAGCCTATAGACATTCAGTTGAACTAATTTCACTTAGTCTAAGGTCGTTTGGCCTACTATTTAGTCCAAATTACTCTAGGGCTATTCACTTATTGACGGATACCCGATTATTTAACGTGTGACAAAAAAAAGATAGCGACATAGTAAAAGAAAATAAATACAATATAGATTAAAATATTTAATTCAACCAATCTTATAAGACATTAATTTATTGACATTTATAAATATAAATGCAACATATTGAAACTACATATTTTATAACAATACATTGAAATAATAGTCTGGTACATAAAATTACAATGTTTTTAATTGTACTTCTCGTAGTTACGATTAGTTAGAATTTATTGGAAAAGTGTGAACTAGACTAACTTGAGTATATAAAAACTTAAATACTATTAGATAGGATCGTTAAACTCTTTGGTATCGAATTCAAATTCAAAACATTCTTTTTAAAACTACGCAGGATTTTCAAAACTCTTTTGAATGGATGGCCTCCAAAGTCACCAGATTTATATTTGATATGGGTGTAAATTGTCTATTTACTTTGTAGAAATCTGTAATAGTCTTTATTTGAAATAACATCCAATCAAATAATATTTTCACCAATGGTTTTATTTGTACATTTTAAAAGAATTAAGTGAATCGTTGAATAAAAAAGTTTTGAATACTTTTACGTAGACCATCATTTAGAATAAACCTGGTCCAGTGTGTATAGCGTTTACATTTCTCGGCTTGGAGCATTCTGATATATTTAAAAGAAGCTTACCTTGATTTATTCCATCATGCTGTAATTTATAAGATACTGGCCCAACCTTAACCCTACATAATATAGAACTCACATTATAGTGATTAAAACAAAGCATTTATATTATACCAATCGGATTTTATGAAAGGTAATAACAAAGGTATAATAAACTTTGAGGAATTTCTTTGCCAGTTAACAATTATTAAATATACAAAGAGTATTATTTATCAATGAATATAACAGACAAGCACAATGAGAAAGCTTTTTGATATATAGTAGCGTTGAGGTAACATGTTAATTAAATCAATGAAAGCTTACTTCAGAAATACATTTATCTATAAAATTATCTCTTAATTGTAAATCTTTATTAGTTATTAATTATTTGTTCTCAGTCAAATGTTATTTCTTTCAATAGCTATAAATGTGGAATCAAAATTTCACATTACCAACAACATGTAAATTAGTTTGGTTTTTGAATATACATTTAAGTGTGATATGAAAAATAAAATATGCCTAAATTTAAGCTATTGTAATACAATTTATTGAGTTGATGAAAAAAATAACATTTCGAGAAACTATTCAATCGTTTAGAGCAAACTTCTTTAAAATGACCCAATGCATTTACATCAAATTGTTTTTTTAAACTTTGTAGTACCTCTGTGCTATAATGATAACTTATTTGGGATATTTTTTTAAATTTCAAACTATTTCCCCAATCGTATTTTAATTCTTTTCATAGCTAGGTGAAAAATCATCTAAGTCAACTTTATTGTTTTTACAAGTCACATAGTTTGTAATAAAGCCCAACGATAATTAAGAGGTATTGTAATTTTTGTTCAAATCTAAAGCTCAAGATTTTTGTACAGACCTCAACCACTCATTATGAAAGAGTTTATATAGTCACCAATTAACGTACAGTACATTATATATAGATTTTCCATATGTTGACTAAAATAGTTGAAAACAACCATACATAAAATTACAATTTTTTATTTACTAATAATGACGTATTAATTAAAATTGTTGTGTAAAACTTTTTTCTAAGGGCATTATTGATACATAATTACTTAGGTTTTTAGATAGTGAATACATTTTTATATAAATAAAATGTACAACGTTTGATTATGTATTTTTTAATATATTAAAAAATATATTTGAAAGGCTTGTAAAGATTTTTAGAACTAAATTTACAATACAAAATTTTGAATAGCAAATAAATCTTGGAAACTATTTTGAGAAAATAATAAAAATATATGATGTTCATGTTTTGTAAATTATAGTTTTGTTTAAATCAATGTTATAGCACTTGTTTTAGTTAAGAAAAGTCACCATTGAACTATATTATATATATTGAAGTGTCTAATATTTTCAAAATAAAAAACATTTTAGTTCAAATATAAAAATTATTTAGATTAAGGAAATTAAATAGTAAAATATTTGAAACTAAACTCATTTATAAAAAACTATTATAGACTATAAATTGATGTATTACTGTTGATACTTAGCTTTAAGTTGAGCAAGTCAACTAAGTATATAATATTGAAAGATTTTAATCTTATTTGAAACAGTCAGAAACAAAAACTCAAAGCCTCTTATTTGAAAGAAACACGATAGCGAAGTAACTGCCATGCCTGGCATAACTGATATAAAAAATAATGCGGGCAAACACAATAACTACGTCATAATCATTGTCAACTCATTTAGCTTACGGAGGTTTTTGAATAATGTTTTCTCTCTGTCGAAGACTGAGATTGTGATACGGTCTCACTCTTTCCTCGACTACATTCCGTGCAACCGTCGACGCTGCAGCAACCGGAAACGGAAACACCCCCCGATGTTTGCGAAGGGCTTGCAGTGGGAATAGTTCTGTAAGGGTTGAGAAACATGGGACCATGCGTGGAACCGAATGGCATACCATCCCCAGGCAGGTAAAATGAGGAAGGCAGAGAATTAGCGAAAAGGGCCGAAGACTGAAAAGGTACGTGTGGGTTCGTCAGGGAAGTGGGTGGAAGTTGAAACAGTAGATCGTTCGGTGGATAGAAAATAGGTGCGATCTTGCTCCCTGCCGCGGAAGACTGATAGCTTTGAAGAGCCAACAATGAGGACATCGTGGCGGCGAATGGTAAACTACTCTGATGGGCGTTCGGTGGAGACATTAGCGATGTATGACCCAGGAGTATATCGGATGGACTCGCCGAGGAACTGTTGAAGCTCAGGATGGGTGAGGCTGTCGGGGAGGTGGCGTGGAAACTTGTCCCTGTTGGTGAGACAGGTTTGAACGCTGATCTAGCAGAGGATGAGTTTGCCATGGGTTTCATCATCTGAAGCGTGATGCTTTCTCCAGCATCATCATTCTTGTTTTTACACGATGCTATGTACTGGTGCAATGTGTTGTTATTAGTGGCTGTCATCGACAAACCGCAAATGCCGTCCTTAGGAACGATCTCTTCTATGGCCTTCCTTAAGTCATCTCCACATCGTCGAAGAACCAGTTCTAGAACGGAACGCTTTTTATTCGGAAAGAGCCTCAGTAGAACTTCTAAGGAAGCCACTGAAAGGTTAGTCTTGTTGATATCATCGGGTCTATTCTTTGAGGTTTTCGTGGGACGATCAGAAGGGTTGCGTTTCTCATCGATGTTTTCAGAACTCTTCTCCTCATTACAAAATCTGAGTGAAGGCGTGTTGGTCTGCTCAAAATATGAATCAACCATGAGACGCGTCTCTTGTGTTTCTTGTGTTTTATCGATGGCGTCACTCGACATAGTGCTCGGAACGTCCATGTTGCTGTGGCCTATCTCATCTAGGGGATCGCTGTCCACAAGAACCGGTGACAGTGATGGAGATTTGTTGGTCAAGTCGTCGCTTGAAGCAACATCTGCAAAAATAACAAAATTAATTTGTCGTGGGTATTTTTATTTATTTCACTTCTCACTGCTCGTTTGGGCTATCCGTATTTAATTAAATCAACGGGGGTTGAGATTAGGAAGGTAGAGCTTATAGAAAATTTACTCGCATTTATGGGGAGGAATGGATTGGAAATCATTTAGTAAAATACACTCATACTACATCCGTTCATGATTTGAACCCTGACTCCCTATCACCAGGAAACTGTACTAGATGAGCTTGGCGTTTTGTCCACGAACTCACCGATGCGAGACAAATAAAGTACTTTACTGGTGATTAAATTGACATGATCTTGAGACATTGCTATGCGCAACTACGAAGCCATGATAGAATGGAATTTAAATATTTAGTACTAGAAAATGTGAAAAGTCGAACCATATTATGAAGTATTCTATCCTAATACCCCTCTTGTCTGTCAGCAACTATAATATTACCTTCCGGCCCCGTGATGGTCATGCCATATATTGGCCCTGGTGGCAGATATCCGTACTGAGCTCCCGTACGCACAGCCTCCAACCTTAGCGCTATCGCGTCTTCTTGAGCTTGCTGCCTTTTAAGAGCCACCTGTAACAAGATATTTCGTGAGGTAATTTAACTTCAATGAAAGTGTGGAATTATTTGTACTGTGCTAACAATTTAATTAATGCAAATTCAATGTCTATAACAGAGGTCTCCAACACTTTTATTTCCAGGGACACATTCAAGACTTCAGAAAAGTATGGGGAGGGAGAGGGCGCGTAGCAATAATGTATTTTAATATAAATCTATATTTGGAGATCAAATATTAATAATAGTAATAAAACTTACTTTATTTGAAAGTGTGATATAGTAAAGGTAATCTTATTTATAAAAGTTTTTAATTATAAACTACTCTTCGACAATAGCCGTGAAGGTACTTTACTTATTTTACACATCACAAATTTTCAGGAATAAATATTAAAGAGTGTATGAAAAAATATATATAATTAGGCCTACCTAGCTTGCATACGATTTATCTAAATAAATGGTACGGCGCACCGCACAGACTTTCTCTCTATTTCTATAAGCTCTTAAGATTTCTGAACGGAATAATGTACATTGTATCATCACCACTCCACATAAGAACACGCATAAAATAATATACAAA
>CABFWB010007546.1:0-12791 GCA_902151455.1 Timema bartmani
CATTTTTGTAAAAAGGGAAATTGGGTAAAAATGGACTCAAAGAAAAACATATATCGTAGTACTGCAAAAATCAGTACAAACAGTTGGAGGCTAAATACGAGTTTTATATACATGAAGGCTTCTTCAAGGTGAAAATAAGATATATGTATTACAATAACATAGATATTAATGCCCAAAAATGTAATCTTATATTGTGCATGAGCTTATATTAGTTTAAACCAGAGTTGTTATAGGGTAAGTACTTGTTTAACAACTTCTTTGAGGTAACATAGTGGCCGTGTTGGGTCCTACCTTAGTCAAAACCACTTAAAAAGAGGGTATTTAGTTATTTAGTATATTGTTGCAAGTCCTTGTTGGAGACACAGTATTATGGGCATATCAGAGTTGGATTTATGTCTACTATAATGAGGGAAATCAGAGACTATTAGGTCCAGCCTTCCAAAAGTAATTCATTTTAATTTTATATCCACCCAAGGTGCTTAAACTATATGGAAAACAGCCCTATCATAATGCAGTGAGCTAAATTTGCCAATAATTCTATGCATCTAAAACTCAGGTCCATTAAGCTATAAAACTATCTTTATTTAAATAAATGTTGAAAAATGACACTTAAACATAGGAATCAAACTTTGGCTTAGCTCACAAATGTTTTACTAGTGAGCCACCCGGTTTAATCCTGTGCACAGGGGCATTTATTCTAACTATTCTAATGTGGGTTCTGGGTGAGATTGTCAGCTACTTAATAGCTATTAGAATCACAACCACAGTGACACATCTTTTAATGGATATTTGTGAGTAGAAGTTATTTGTACCCAATGATATTTCATTATACTGTGTATAAATTGCAACCTTTTACAATTAAAACTCATAAGGTCGGCAGAATAAAACTCATCCACCAGTCCCTGGGGTGTGTGTCTGATAACTATTAAATAGCTGACAATCTCACGAGGAATATATGATCCTACGCATGGCACAGACCTGTATAGATCAGTGCTAGAGATTTGGCATGTAAAGCCAAAGGTCCTGGGTTTGATTCCTATGTCTAGGTGTGAAATTTCAGTATGTGTTTAGATCCATATTTGTGAAGAAATCTATATATTATGGCTTGTATTCATTTCAAAGTTTTGTGTAATCAAATCTTTAATAATTAAATAAAATGTTTTTAAGATTTGAAAAACGTGTCATAATTCAGCCAGTTCGTTTTTATTGAGCTCTATAAATTTGAATGATAATTCTTTTATTATTATAAGCTCCATTTATTTATAGTATCTTATGCTCAAAAAGCTTTCCCTTTTTAAATTGTAAGCTCTCGTGTATCATGCACCTTATACCTGGTTATAAGAAATATAAAACTCAGAAAAAAATACTCTTACTAAATAAACAATTCAAACTTAGAAAAAAATTATTAGCAACTATTGCTGCTCATTGTTACTTATTGTAAGAGTGCAGTCTCTATTTGGTCTCAAACTTTAGTAGAGATGAGTGTTATTTTAGGTATAACAACTAGGTGTCTCTGGTTTGAGTCAGGTAATTATGTGTTAGTAACACTTCATTCATTTTTCTTATAATACCTAGCTATTAATAACTTTAATAAATACATTGATTCATACAACCCAGTAAATCTAGAATGGTATATGTTGTAAATTCTGTTTATTCTTAATGTTTCGGATGTGTTCAAATAAATGGAAAGGATGAAAAATTAGCTTCGGAATTTTCCTCCCGGACCTTTAACTGCTGTAAAATTAATATAAAAGAAGGCACAAGAGAAGTGCTGGTATTTAGTCATGGCCAGAACGTAAAGCCAACAAAAATGTTTAAAAATTGTTTACTCAATGTTCAGCATTATATATTAGTATGTACACCCAACAAATCTTGTTACTCAATCAAACACAAACATTTTATTTAAGGGGGCGAGTCTGAGACAAGCCCTCTTGGTGTCAACTCTTTGTTGTTTAATAAAATATGTAATAGTGATTCTTGTAAACTTATTGTTATCACCCATTCTTAATTAAATAAAATAAAATAAGACTAGATCTTTTAAAAATAATTTTGAGGAGTTATAGTTGCACTGTAAACTGATTGGGAAATTTAGTGCTGAGCATTTTAGTCCCGAGTAAAGCATCGAGAGGCCATGCTACTTAAGAATGTGAGTGTTCACTAGGTGAAAATAAATGCTAGGCTGGGGGAGTATGTTCATGATTAGCGACAAAATTGAGAAAAACATTCTGGGTGTGATCCACCAACTATATTTTCAATATCTGTATTATTCAACGTAAATCAATAAAATGAGATTCCCTGAAGTTTTGTTTATACATAGGCCTATAGACTTCCTTCTTTAAATGATGCATGAAAGTATGAATTAGGCATATTAAAAACAGTGTCCATTTATAATGTATAAAAGTGTGTGTGGTAAAAAATTCAAATGTATTAGCTATTTGTGCCAACTAGCTAATCAATGGAAATAAGATGCATAAGGCAAATTTCAAGGAAATGCAGCACATTCACCATGAGAAAAAATAGGAAAGAATTAGGTGGAAAAACCCAATCTCAGTGTATCGGGTCAAGATTGAAATAAGGCTTACTCGAAAAGTTCAAATTTGCATTTGTGAGCTTTGTTTGCCCATGACTTTTATGAATAAATAGATAATTAAAATTTAGCACTAGTTAACATACTGACAGAGTTGAGATTGTCTTAATACAAATTTCACCATGAACTTACTAAATAAAAGTGATTGGCTAGATTAATGAATCAAAATAAAGCACGAGTAAAACAAACAAACCTTAATTTTGATGCTGCTTTGGGAAACACTATAAACTCGATTTGTTTCTTGTCCTTTCTTCATACCTATTAAATATTCACACTGAAAAAAAGAATAAATTACACAACACATAAATAAATTTTAGCTTTTGCCACAGATGATAAAAAGATATACTACATTTGTTAGCACTTAACTCAGGTTTGTACTCATTAGGATGGTTGGTCGCAGGTGGACTCACATTGATTTTGGTCATCACGAGGTTAGAACTAAAATTATATCCGGGTACACTTTGGGTGTTTACCCATAAGTAATTTAAGCTTTGGTTTTATCATCCTCTTTCTTTTCTTTTGTGGGTGAATTTCTTATATGCTATTCTCATCAACCGTATTGGCTATTAATAGCATAAAATATCTATTGTGTATAACATGATGAGGATTTATTTTATGGTAATGCATCAGCACTCACCTGTATAGGAATATTAAGCTATTATTTATTATTTTTATTTATTTGTTATTTAGCACTGCGTCTTAGCTATTATGTAGAAAAATGTCTTTATAGCACCTGGTTAGATGAATATTAGCAGTATGAGCCAGATTTTGCTCTAAGCCTATTAGCCTTGGAACTAATTTTGTCAATACTTTTAAAGGTACCTTACTGTTGAGTCTGTTGAAAGAATTACTTCTAAATAAGCTATAATATGATAGAAAAGGGTGCCAAATGAATTTGTATCAGAGAAAAATCATTGTATTCAGCACACTGTATTCGTATTGGTTAGTTTTTTTTAAATAAAAAACACACCACGTTTTACTATCCCTTAGAGCAGAGATGTGCAAACTTATTTACAGGAGGGCCAACATTAAAAAAAAATAATTGTGGGCCAAAGACTATTTTTCATTAATTTTTCTTCAAAATTCATAAAAATAAATAAATGATGAATACATAATATAATATACTGACACAAATAAATTTAAATACAAGGAAGAATGAAAAAAAAAACTTAGCAGCATAGTATGTTTTTAATTTCATTCAGAAGATGCATATGATGGTGTGTGAGATGAGCAAAACTGTGAGTCGGTGATTCTCAAGAGAGCATCAGTAAGTTGGTTTCTAAGATCTTTTTTCCTATGTTGCATGGTTGAAAACACTTGTTTGCATGAATATGAGGATCCAAACAATGCCACAGTTTAACCTATTCATCCCGCAGGCCGGATTGAATATAGGGGCGGGCCATAATTTGCCCATCACTACTTTATTGTCATGTTCTAGTAACTAATAAATTTTTTCTTGTTTTTATACTGGTACTTAAAATATATCTAGACAAGTTGTTTCATCCCTTAGTGGTTTAGACTGACAACACTTTCAAATCTGTATTTAATATTTCAGGTACATCATGTTAAATCCAGGGTTTCTATAAAAATAAAATTACTTATTTAATCCAAATGATCTATTAATTTTTAGTTGGTAATGTAGTTGCTAAAGTTTTATGTCTTTATTGTTTGTAATCCGTATGGCTTTATTTTTTTAGTAGATGGTTAAATTTTTGAACTTGATAAATTGTATTCAAATTCTATTAATTTACATACTTGTGGTTGAAGTCCCCTGATACGGAAATATCCTTTTTCATCAGTGGTGCTTTCTTCTTGAAAGTGAGCACAGATATCCAATCCAACTGCTTCCACAACAATGTTTTCCTCTGGCTCTCCACTAAGTGATGTTACAATGCCATAGGCACTATGTGCTACCCGCAAACCACTGTAACAAGAGAAGTAAAAATATGTAGAGATATATTAGTAAATAAAAAATTAAGTTAAACTATTTCATCATTTAGGTGAAAGATATTAGGTGTATACAAGTGACTCAATACATCTTTAGAACAATATTATTCAACTATGAACGATTATAAAAAAAAATCACATGTAAGTAGGCTGAATGGGAGAAGGAAGATAAACAAGAGTGAGGCTAGGTGTCAATATTACTTCCAAGAAAAGAGAAAGCATCCAAAGAGAACAAAAAATTAAACAATAAGTATTCAAAACAATAGAAAAGTATAGCACTGTTTGAAATAGTTCCAAATTGATATGTTTTTCAAAATTACAATCACAGTAAAATTTTAAATATAAAGTATCAAATAGCTGGTATGGACCTATATTGATGAGTACGAAAAATAAACATCGGGCTTATTTGGTTTAATGTGCCTGTGTAGGATGGTTAGGGGTTGACATCCCAAATAAATAAACATTGGGTGATTTCCTCTCAACCCTACCATCCTCATAGCTTTCCCACTAGGGTGATTAAGATAAGTATAGTCCAAAGAGTAAGTAGGATCCAATAAGAAAAAATAATATAATATTAAGAAAACATGTCTCTAAAAACTATGGACCGCAACATGCACTAGGTTTGTGAATTTGGCCCTTTGACTAATTTGAGTTTAAGACCATTAGTCATATGTTTTGGACCGGAGTAACAACTATCCAAATACAAGCAATAATGTGAATCTAAACATCAACTAACATTGTGTCAATAGAAACTTTGTGACTTACATTGAACTTAATCATTAAAAGATTCATCAAAATGAATTATTCCCCGATTCCCTGATATTGGGGTATTGTCGGGGTAGTGAAGCGCAATACAAGTTGCCTACCTAGTGGATATCGATTAGCATCTCCTACTCAATCCTGATCTCACTGCCAAGTGGTGTATCCCGGGGCCTAAGCAACCTGGTAGAGGTTGGGTTGAGCCCTTGGTGATGAGGAGCTAGGTCCTTGTCAGCACCCGTAACCTCAGTTAGGGAAGATGACAACCAAAACCATGTATACCTGAGGACCTTTATGCATCAGTCCCACTACTCAGTAGGCCAGTGGCCAAAACAAAATAATAACTTGAGCTAATAAAGTAGAATGTCAGGCGAGAAACTTTAAAGACAACAAGCTACAGTAAGGCACATTGAATATTGGCACACTGACAGGAAGCTGGATGTGCTTGGGGTGAGTGAGACAGTGGAGAGGGAGTGGAGTGATAGAATTAAGAAAAGGATATACATTGCATTGGATGGGGAATGATGAAGGAAGTAGAAATGGGGTTGGGGGTACATGAGATAGATAAGGAAGCAAGGATGATATGGTAAGGACATGTAATGAGGATGGAAGGAAAGAAGATTCCAAGAAAATTAATGGATATGAAGCATTCAGAGAAGAGACCACAAGGGAGACCAAGGAAGAGATGGGAGGAATAGATAGCAGCAAGTGTGCATGTGAGAAGAGGAGAGTGGAAGAGAGTGCAGGAGGAAGAATTGGGGTTGGGCAGAAGGCGATGGAGGCAATTTACTAAAGAGTCTCGGCCACAGGCTGGAAACAGTTCATGATGATGAAGATGATTCATTGATAGTAAATAAATAATCTAAGTTCCTTTTTTTTAAGTCAATAAACTTCAAATCATGAGCGTAGCCCGAACGGGTAGCAAGACGCGGTGCCGAGTATTATTCAAATCATATTATTATATAGTAAACTCCTATTCTTCTTTTTAATGCACTGTATCATGATTGTAAACATAGATGTGTCACAGCATAGAGTTGTAAATAAAATGATTTCGATAGTGAAAGTGTTTAGAATCTACTATAGTAATAAAATTTGTACATGTTTGAGATTTGTGGCTTACCAAATTGAGGTGCTATTTATAAAGATTACATATGTATTCATCAAAGCCAAGAATGAAAATATAAAAATTTGCAAAGTGAAAATAGGCCTACAGTAATATAATTCATAAACTCAAACCAATATATGTCTTGTAATTCTATATAATAACTTCCTTAATCCCTGTGTCATATATTTGGGCATTGTATGCAAACTGTGCCACATGTAATCATTTTGTTTTTATTTGTCTCAACATTCAAAATGTTTCAGGAATGAACTTATATAAATAAACTAATCAAGGTCCCAACATGGCTAGACACATTGAAGGAAAATTTCGAAAATATCACAAATATCTTTACTAGTTTCAACTAACTTTTACACAATATTATTAAAGTCATTCAAACAACCAAATCTTGTTGCACAATTTTA
The DNA here is from genome assembly GCA_902151455.1 of Timema bartmani. NCBI lineage: Eukaryota > Metazoa > Arthropoda > Insecta > Phasmatodea > Timematidae > Timema > Timema bartmani. The sequence goes on from CABFWB010007546.1 coordinate 6,818, forward strand.
ATAAACTTTAATAAGCTATATGTAGTGATTCAATGATTTCAAATCATTACAGTTCACAAGTTATTAGGGGTTGAACTTCCTACTTTATGCTATTGCATACCATTATTAAGGTAAAGTAATTAATGTATGGGGCTGAAACTTAGTATAACTAGACATTCATATGTGGTGCACATATTGAAATATTTATAATAATAATAATTCAATGAAATATTAATATTGTTAATACATAAAATGAATTACAGAAAACCTATAGTATTTTTGGAATACTTCTGAGATTTAATAGTATTTTAGAATTACTACTGAATTTTAATCATATTTTAGAATTACAACTAAATTTTAGTAGTATTTTATATTTAATACTGAATTTTAATAGTATTTTATAATTACTATTGCATTTTAGTAGTATTTTATAATTACTATTGCATTTTAGTAGTATTTTATAATTACTATCGCATTTTAGTAGTATTTTATAATTACTATTGCATTTTGGTAGTATTTTAGAATTACTATCGCATTTTAGTAGTATTTTAGAATAACTATTGACATTCAATAGTATTTTAGAATAACTATTGACATTCAATAGTATTTTAGAATAACTATTGAATTTTAATAGTATTTTAGAATCACTATTGAATTTTAGTAGTATTTAAGAAATACTATTGAATTGTCTGTAGTGAAAAGAAAACTACTTAAATGTTCATTACTAAATCAATTTTTGTAGTAGTTTACTACAGGGACGAGTAGTTTTTTTTGTTTATTCGGGTTATTAATCATAAAATTAAGAACTACTGTGGTTTGTCATTAGCAAAACAATTTTAAAACTATACTAAAGACTAAAATGATATTTAAGGTTAATATTAATAAAATATATACTCTATTTTGCTAAGAGTAAAACACTTGATTTAAATAATTTTCAAATTACATTAATACTATATGTTTTCATTGTATTGTATTGTTTAGAATAATTAAGAACTCGTTGGCTCGTACATAATAAACATGCCAGATTAGGCCCGTATCACTAAATATTTAACATTTAGGAAAAAATAAAGATGGGGTAAAATTTTATAAAGGTGTAAAAATAAGCAAAGTTGCAAAGTTTAAAAAAAAAATAAACAATACGTTTCAACATATAAAAATCTATACAATTTGTATACATTTTACACCATTTGAACAAAAAGAGTACCCACTTCAGTGGCCGCGTGGTTTAATGCGCAACTCTTGAAGTAAGCTAGACTGCTGATGACGAGGAAATCAAGGCTCGAATCTTGGTCAGATGGTCAAGTATACTGAGGGAGCTTTTTACAAAATGGTTTTCCACTCTCCCTTCACGCAAATGTGGGTACACTTCCTATAAATATAACCTTCCCAATCCCTAAAACCATAAGAGTAATTTTAGTACATAAGCGTAGAATCCTAACGGGTAGTAAGACACACTGCTAAAAAAACACACAATCAAATAAGAGGTTCCAACCAAATACCAATATAAGGTCCTTTATTAATTATTTGTATTCAACTTCTACCGGACATACCAAAAAATACAAGCCAAATACCTACTACATTATAATAAAATAAAACTTAAATAAATATTTAAAATGGTTTTACTAAGAGGAAATCTAGTTTAAGATTATTTTTTAAATCACATTTAATTTAAATATTCTTCATATTAACTATTAGATGAACTAAAATAATTATGTATGTATTTATAAAGTACTTGTTTCTATCGCAGAGTATTAATTTCCGGCCGCCATTTTTTTATATATTTTTTTCTAGTATCCATTCCAATATCCATTGTGTCTCCTTTAATTATTGTTTCGTTAAAGATGGCATTTAATTTTGAAAAGTGCTGTGTATCTTCGAACTCCCTGCCGAGGAAAATTGATTTCTATTGGCTACTTATTTATTAGAAATAAACCCGTTTAGAACATTTTTAAACCATCGCAGGAAGTTGTTAGAGTGTGCAACCATAACCTATCAAATCTCCGCTGTACAGTAATTTAAAGGTTAAAACATGAATTTAAAAACTGTGTCAGCAACGATAAATGCTGTTGGAAGTAAATTCCCGATCTTATTTATTATGTATAAATATGCAGTACTCTATATATACGTTCATGATTTAATTAATACTCACCGCGGTCTAGGCCATATTTTGGGTTGTTTATTTTTAAGCATATTCCTAGAGACCTATATATTTATTCACATGCCTGTAGATATGTATTTATTCAATATGCTCATAGCTACAGTGATCTTATAATAGGTTGAGTTCACAGCATTAGATTAAAATAAAAATATCTATTAAATTTACTGCTATGGCGCACCTGCACCTGAAAAATAGTTTCAGGCCTAAGTTACTAACCTATAAGTTTGATAGTAGGCCTTTAATGAACTTATTATTTTCTAAATATTGCAGATAAAATTTTAATGCTTAAAGTAGTTTATGGGTACAAAACTCAAGAACCGGGCTATTTAGGGTAATTTAAAAAAAAACCAGCTAAAATCACTAGCCTAAATTTATCTATTTTGAAGGTCATGTGGTAGGTATCACTCTCGTAAATCGTAATTGAAATTTAACTGATATATTTATAAATGTGAAAACAGTATACAGCGACCACATTGAACCTTATTTCACAACAAACCTCTTATATAGACTACATGGGTTATTTACCATTGTTAAAAAGTCTTATTACCTTTTTTTTACTCAAAATAAACTGTCATAAGTAAGTTAGAAATAAAGTGTGCCTGTAACTCTGTATTCTGTAAGACAGAAAAACTGAAATACCAACCCACTAAGAGTCACACTTCAAGTCAAAGAAATGTCTAGTACGCCTTATCCGTTCCACATCTATTTATTTTTCACTGAAATGGTACAATGTGTTCATACTTTATTCACGTAATTATGCACATTATACTAGGTAGAATCTAATAACACCAAGATTTAATATTTTTGTTACAGTTTTATTAAATATTATATTTAAATAAATCTCGACAACATATCACTTTCAAAATGTGAATATTGATGATGATGTATGACTTTCCTTCAATTCTGAGCACTGGATGGAAGATGTCATCCCAAGATTCTTTGCGTAATGCCGGGATCACGATCAACTTAACTTTCACTTAACGTAACTTAATGTAAAGGTTCTCCTCGTGTTTTTAAATGGAAGCCATCATGATGTGGTTAACTTAACGTTCACTTATAGTAAGAGTTGTCTTGGGAGATATTCACATTACCTGAACTATATGTGAAGGGTATCATGTGATCTAGCCAGCCAACCGCGTTAACAGTGCTATTTAGTACTTATGGTAATCTGTTTCGCAAGTATCATTACTTAATTTGTTTATAGTGTATGCAAGCTAGATTTTACTTTTAAATCATGATTGAAAACAAGTATAACATAACACTAAAATAGGAAAAGTAGAAGGTGCCAAAAAACTTATCTTCGATACAATTATTTTGAATGATAAATATTTTATTGCAATGTAATTAAATATATCAAAAGTAAACCATAGATATAGTCACAGACAACACTGTTAACATATAATACAAATCAAAGATCAACATCTATGCTCTCGAATGCTGATGTTTGGCTCAAGCTGTTACATTAAGTTATGTGAATCGTTATAGCCCACTGGTTTCTTTACAATAAGTGAACTATAAGTACATTCTACATCAAGTTAAAGTTAAGTTGATCATGATCTCAGCATTACACTCGTGAACTTGCGCAGTGTGCACTAAATTGGCTATGATGCTTATTACAATGAATGGTTTATTTTATCTTTAATTATAAATTATATTTATTTACCCATGGAAGGTTAGGTTAAGCTCGGTTGGATAAATGTCATAATAATTAATATAAACTTGTGTTATTTCAATGATGTCATCAATTTTATGTTTAACTTCATCTATAATTTGGTCATTTTGGATACTTGTGATCACCTACAACTAGTTAAATTGTTTGAAGGTAAATTTACTATGAAATTAAGTTAATTGTGGTTGTCATAATAAGGTTTTTTTTAAGCCTTCATAAAGCTGGTAAAAATTGTGTTTGGGGCTTAGTGTAATGTGTCCAAATAGTTCTAGAACAGCCGAAAGACATCCGTCGCTTAGGCGAGTGGAACTTTTTCTAATTTGATTAAAAAAAATGTTTTGCTACTTTTATGGTTCAAATCGATTCTACTTGTTTTAATGTTTGGAATAATGTAGGACTGATATCAATATTTTTGATATTTTAAGAACGAAATGGCTTAAAATGGAACGGTTAAGACGTACTAAGCCCGAAACATATATTTTACAAGTTCAAATAATATATTATTACCTAATATATTATTATGTAGGCTACTTACCCAACCTAACATAGCCAGCCATAGAAGCAAGGTTGGGTAAGCCAATTTATATAAATTAAATACACCTTTTTAAATCTTAAACAACAATATGAAATCACTTGGTGTAGGCCTACATGTGAGTTGTGTAAATGTTGTAAAAATAAAATAATTTTGAATTAGTATAAATTATAGTAGGGCATATCATTGGACTCACTGTTTCCTTGTGATTGTGTTGATGCTTTTATATTGAAACAATATGATATAACTTCTTAGCAAAAATACAGTGTAGCTATTGTTTGTCAAGGTGCTTAGGTATATTTTCATCTAGTTTATCTAGTTAGTATACAAACATGGTGACATAAAAGTCAATTTTCACTGTCATAAAATAATAGTTCTAGATCTATAGAAAATGTAATTCATATTATTATCATACATTACAATCAAAGCGCAATGCTAATTTCTAAAATAGTTTATCAATATTCAATAGTTAAAATAAAATAAAACTTCTTACCCAGAATCATGACATGGTAACTATTTTTATGGCTGGGTTTATTTGAAGACTTGACAGGCCTGAATTCGAATTTGGATTTGAGATGCAAAAGAAAATTTAGGATTCGGATTTGAGAAATAAATGATCTGACCCATATCTACTGATACTAATAAGAATTAGGCCTAACGGTACATTATTTATTATTTTACGACGCTGAAAAATTGCCTTTAATTGCACCATGTTCACGTAATATATATAAAAACATGGAGTACATGTTTTCGCAATTTTGTAGAGTATAGAAAGCTATCACCACCACCACCACCACCACTTATAGTAATAACAAATTTATAGATATATAGCTTGTTTAGATAATTTCATGTTTTTTGCTCTAAAATAAGTTTATTGGTTATGGATATGAAATAAGTTAAATCATTGCACTTATTTTACTATGGTGAATTAGTGTGTTAAGGGAAGATGAATTGAGAGGCATTAGAAAAGTATAGTGTAAAAAAAAACCGGGTACAGAACATAAAGCCTGCATATTTAATCCACTCTTTTTTTTTAAATATAAAAAAATTCCCTAATTTAATATTTTCATTACACTTGCAAAACTACTGTGAATCAAATTATAGGCTACTAAGATTTTGAAAACTCCCTTTTTAACGAATTATTCAAGAATATTACTCACTAGGGTTAAGTAATGAGATCTTATGTAAATATTCACATTAGTTAAAAACTAACCTAGAAACTACATGGAGTGATGACATCTTAACTTTTTTTTTTACAAAAAATAAATTGTGTTTGCAAAAGACTAACAATTTCCCCTTTCTAATTTAAAAACCTCTTGTAACACAGCGACCTATGGTTTATTAATAAACCAACTAAAGAACTTTTTATTTTATTTAAAAGTTTGGATATACCGGTAATCACCACCTATTTTAGAATATTTTTATAAAACTGCTTTAGAATACAATTATTGTATAATTCATTCACGATAGGTCTTTACCTGGATGACAGTTCAAAAATCATATGTTTAGGTTTTAGGTTACCAACATTTGTAAAAGAACACTGTTTTGTTATGAATGTTAAGTTTTTTGATTACATGTTATATTTTACATTTAAAATAACTTAAACTTAAGTTTTCTCACATTATTTCATTACTTT
>CABFWB010007546.1:13606-24049 GCA_902151455.1 Timema bartmani
AAATTTTATAAGGGGTTCTTTTTATTTGTGGATAGATTTGTGTGTGTTTTTTTGATAATGAGTTCCCAGGAGAAAAAAAGAAGAGAAGTTACAGATCACCAAGTCATTCAAAAATTTCAATTTCAAAATTCTTTGAGGCATAATATTGGCCTAAATTACTGTGGTTAACTATCACATTACTCTACATAACCATATGTTTTCATAACAGCTGTCCCAAGTGACAGTGGCAGATATCAGCTGTTAGCGTAGTGATATTTTAGGGACTATTTTCTAGTTACTTTTTGAGCTGTCATCCAAGTAAACTTAGGTCGTGAATGGCGTATAAGACCTATGCCTTACTTATTTTGTGGCAGAGTTCCGCTTTTAGAGAAAAATCTCCAAGGTATCTACCAGGAATCGAACCCTGGACCTCTAGTCAGTGGCCAGGGACGCTGATTACTAGACCATGAGGCCGATTAGTTATTATTTTCTCTAACCAAATTAAAATAAAATGACATCATGCACGATTAAGAACAGAGAAGCAATAAGGCACCTCTATCTTAAATTATAATAATATTAATTATTTTCGTTCAAACTCGGCAGAATGAAAATAAATCCTGGTCGGGTGCACTGAGGGTGTTTTTTTCCTAAGTGGTTTCCCACTCTTCACGCAAATGCATATGTACTTTCTATAAACTACACCTAACTTTCCTCTAACCCATTAGCTTAATTAGTACATAGGCGTATAACCTGAACAGGTAATAAGACGCAGTGCTAAAAAAATGTGCCAGCAGCAAGTTGTGGATGCTGGATAGTATTTGTTACCATGATATTTACATAGATCCACTACTTTTGTATCCCCCATATTAACTCTTGTGATTCACAAATGTATTACAAAACACGCTGTGTATTATTTTAGAGGACGGATCAATAAAGTTTTGACCCACATCAGACACAATGGTCTTTCATTGTCAGATTTGCGTTGACATATTTTTTGTTAATCAATGAAGCTGGTTATTCAATTCACTGCATGCTAATGCAGGTGCATTTCTATGCATTAATTTTGGTCTGTTTATTTGTGCAGTATTTTCCAATGATTTATTTGTGTAGTATTTTTCAATAGTTTATTTGTGTAGTATTTTTCAATAGCTTATTTGTGTAGTATTTTTCAATAGCTTATTTCTGTAGTATTTTCCAATAGTTAAATGCTGTAGTATTTTTCAGTAGTATTTTCCAGTAATATATTTGTGTAGTATTTTTCAGTAGTATTTTCCAGTAATATATTTGTGTAGTATTTTTCAGTAGTATTTTCCAGTAATATATTTGTGTAGTATTTTTCAGTAGTATTTTCCAGTAATATATTTGTGTAGTATTTTTCAGTAGTATTTTCCAGTAATATATTTGTGTAGTATTTTTCAGTAGTATTTTCCAGTAATATATTTGTGTAGTATTTTTCAGTAGTATTTTCCAGTAATATATTTGTGTAGTATTTTTCAGTAGTATTTTCCAGTAATATATTTGTGTAGTATTTTTCAGTAGTATTTTCCAGTAATATATTTGTGTAGTATTTTTCAGTAGTATTTTCCAGTAATATATTTGTGTAGTATTTTTCAGTAGTATTTTCCAGTAATATATTTGTGTAGTATTTTTCAGTAGTATTTTCCAGTAATATATTTGTGTAGTATTTTTCAGTAGTATTTTCCAGTAATATATTTGTGTAGTATTTTTCAGTAGTATATTTGTATAGTATTTTCCAATAGTATTTTTCTGTAGTTTATTTTAGTAGTATTTTTCAGTAGTCAATTTGTGTAGTATTTTCCAATAGTTTTTAATAGTAAATTTCTATAGTTTTGTTTGGTAGTATTAGCTTGTAGTTTTTACAAATTTACCCACCGAAATTTCAGTAGTTTTTTTGGGTTTTTTTTTTTGCATACATTTTCATAGGGGTTGAGAGTAAGGTTATATCTTCTTGTTTATTAATTTTATTCCCTTCTCCTTATTTTATATAAGTTTTAGTTTTTCTGCTATGATGATGACATTACTCCTTACCAAATAAACATGAACATTATAAGACACACATTAATATTAATGATATATTTTTTTTACCACCACATCTTACTACCCATTTGGGCTATACACTTATTTACTAGTTACACTAATGGGTTGGGGATGAGGAAAGTTGAATTTTTGAGAAAGTGCACATGCATTTGCATGGAGTAGGAAACCATTTGGGGAAAGCCACCCTCTGTACACTTGACCGGGCTCAAACTACTATCTAACCGTCATTGGCAATTTTCGTGAGTTGCGCCTTAAACCATGCAGCCACAAAATTGGGTTAGTATGTATAAATAATGTAAATTCACATTTATAATATTATAAATATTTAATTCTGTACACCTCATATGAATGTCTGGTTTATACTAAGTTAGAGTCCCGTACATTAATAACTTTACATTTATAATGGTATGCAAAAAGCATAAAATAGTAAGTTTGATCCTTATAACCACTAACTGTTATGATTTAAGATTATTGAAACATTATTTATAACTTATAATTATAAACCTGTTAAAATTGTGCAACACAATTTTGATGGTCGAATGACCTTAAAGTGTATAATTATTTCATAAAGGATGTTTCTATGCTTAGTTTAACCAGGCAATCATACATGTTTAATTTTAAGCCTGTATTATATCAGTTCATTATGATGAATTAATACATTGAATAACACAAAAGGCTATTATAGAGAAATGTAGATAATTCAATCCATTTATAGATTACAGGAAATCAAATAATGAATGTCTGCTGAAACTAATAATTTCAAATGGAATAAATTCTGGTTTTAATGTACAATTTTAACCCTATAACAATGAAGTAAGAAGCATATTATATTCATAAAAGTCTTGAAGATAGTTTGTTAGCAAGATACAAAATTGATCCAAACTAAGATTGATGAGTGACAAAGTACTATTTTACAGGCAATCCTATTTTGGGAGTTCAAGCAAAATTAAGAATATATTTATCATTTCAACTCACAACAATTTCACCAAAATTGTAGATCCTTCCTCAATAGTTATAATTTTTGATGGAGGCTCAAATCGATATTCTTTTAACATTGGCCTTAGAAAATATTCTCCGGGACTTAATGAGCTGAAAGTCATATTGCCTGCTTGTCCTGTTTGACTGTTACGTCGAAAACTCTCATCACCTGACAATGAAAGAAGCACTCCCTGAAAAAATAAATACATTTAATTTAATTGTTTAGAGATTTCATAAAGAAATTAACTTATTACCAAGGTAAATTAATTAATTAAACCTAATTCAGGTTTAGAGCACCATATTTATTCAGTCTTAGGTAATGTATTTATGAGTTCAGTATGTGTGTTTGAATTTATCTTAATCTTAAAATCCTAGTGCTATATCTATGTTTAGAAATAAATCTACAGTTTATGGCGAGTTGGTTTGTAGATCAGTTATGTGTTTTAAAATTACAACTTCAATAGTAAAAATACAAACATCTAAACTCTAAAGTGTTCCAAATTAAGAAACTAACCAAATGCATGGAAAAGTTTGCTATGTTCATCACTGGTAGATAGTATGATTTACAGAAACCTTGTTAATGTTACCAAAACAATTCTGTAGAATATTTTTTGCCGGTAGCAATCAATCGGTTTGAGATTTTTTTGAGGAAAAGGTACTGGTAAAAAAAGGGTGCCATCTTCTAAAAGTATAATAACTAGCTACCATCTTATAGTTATTTATAGTGCTAAGTATTTGCTACCAGTAATATGAAGCTTGTTGTGCTTATAATCATGTTTGGTTCAGTGGAACACTCAATTAAATTTGGTCATCTTGGTCTTATTAAAAATTAAAACTAATTTTTGAAATGATCAATTTTTTTCTCCAAGAAAGATATATGTGCCACTATTTCCGGACATCCTTTAACTAACTTGCCATATTTGTATGGCTTCATTTTTTTAAACTAAAATTGAGATACAACATAACTTGCTTTGGCTGCAATTTATGAGTTGGCAGTCACTTTTCTGAAAAAGGTTTTGTTGACTTGTTAATTTATGTTGCAATTCTTTTACCCTATCCCTTCTGATTTTTACAGTCACCCCCATTGTATTCGCCAGCATGTTTTCTATCATAATAACTCTTTGTATCATACTACTTCATTACACCCATGGTTTCTTTGCAAATCAAGCAAGTTGCTTTGCTGTTATACTCTATAAAAATAACTCCCACTTCATTACTCCTGAAACACAAGGCACTAGTCAATCACTTTATGCTTTTTTTTTTTCAGACATCCTCGTAACATGTTACAAAATAAATCAATCGCGCCAAGCCAAACAGGTCTAAAATCACTAACAACAGTAGTGTAAAGTAAATGTATACTGGCATCAACTTGCTGACTGAACCAACATTACAGGAATTGGTGCTATAGCTCGCGCCAGCTAGAATGTTGTTTGGCTCTTGCCTGCGCAGAAAGCGTGTCCCCCCACTACCACCGCCTAACCTGGATAGTGCAGTGTGGTAAAATCGGCTGTCACGAGAACTGACTCATTTGTTATATTGTACTCTAAATTGTGTATGTTTAGATGTGAAATGCAGGATCATGTTATTATTATTATTTATTATTATTAGCACCACTTCTTACTACCCGTTCGGGTTATACACACTTATGCTAATGTGTAATGGTAGGGTGATTGTGAGATGAAATGGAGGACCCACAGTTTAACATGGGATTCGAATCACGGTGGAGGCCTGGCATTCCACACATTCACAAGTTGTGATTAATACACGTCTTGTCAGAGGTGAAGGAAGAGTTTGGCAATCAGATAAATCTGTGCCTGAACCGAGGAAAGATCATGTTGTTATTCCTTTTGTCCTGTGGGAAGATCAGGGTTTTAATCCCGGTCGGGTGTAATGAGGGTTGTTTTTGATAAATGATTTTTCACTCTCACTCCACAAATATGCAGGCACTTTCCTCACCCAAAACATGCCTTAGTATTCGTTTGAGGCAATTTTTTTTTTAATAATCTTTAATATTTTGCTGCTTTAAATGTGACAGTAAATTTGGTATAGTGAGAAAAATTAATAACTGTAGTAAAATAATTTTTATTTGACGTAAACTCAAATATAAACTAGATAAACAAATTTTATTTTTCAAAATTAAAATAATATGAATGCTAGGCTTTATTNTTTGCTGCTTTAAATGTGACAGTAAATTTGGTATAGTGAGAAAAATTAATAACTGTAGTAAAATAATTTTTATTTGACGTAAACTCAAATATAAACTAGATAAACAAATTTTATTTTTCAAAATTAAAATAATATGAATGCTAGGCTTTATTTCAAATTACAATCAAGGTTTTTAGCACCTTGTCTTGCTACCTGTTTGGGTTATCCGCTATAATCCAAGTTATCACAAACAATATTTTACTTATTTAATTTACTCATGGAGACCTTTGGGCTTTCTTAGCAGTAAGCTGCTTATAATTATGGTGATAATCTGTTAAACCAGTTTGCACTAGTTTGTTTGGATGTTCATCTGTCAAAACAGATCTATATTTGGAATTAATAAATATAAGTGTAGAATATAATGAATGTTTCATAATAATAGGTTGTACCAAAAATTGAGGTTAGTCTCATAGCACATTCCTTTGCTTTGGGATATTTTTGTTCCAAGACATGATTCCAATACTCAGTAATGGCACAACCACTTTGTTTTACTTGTTTAAGTCCCCCATCCTCTTGAAGTACCAGTATCTACAGCCGCAGAGTCCACAACAATTTTCTTTGAAATAGAACAACCCCTCTCAATTAGGTCAGCGAGTAAAGGATTCTCCAAAAATGCAAGTAATGGCTTAAGTGCTCAATAATTGCAGAATTAATCATCGAGTTCTTCTACAAGACCATTTAATTTGCATATACAAGCTTCCATTACCAGTTCTACTGCAGGAAAAGTTGTCAGCATTTTTTTGAGGCAAGCAAAGTGATTTAAAATTTTAGATTTAAAGTCTCCCTAAAAAAGTTTCAATCTTTTGTGTACGCTGAACACCATTTGTGCCAGATCTGAAATATTAGTTTCCCTTTGCCTTGCAGTGATATAGTCAATATATCTACATGTTTTTCAAAAACATCCGTAGAAAATACCATGTCTAACAACCATTGCGTGCCCTTAAGTTGAGGGAAGTATTTCTCCTTCTCTTGAACAAATTATATAATTAGTTCCAACAACAACAAAAACTTGTTTAGTACATCGCTTATTGAGAGCCACATTACTAAGCAAAACCACAATACGTCATTAGTATCGACATGCGATAGGTGAGATTATTTTTTGGGAAAGAGTGGTTATTTTTCTCAAAAAGCAATGATATATTATACTGAAAGCAATTTTATTACTTACGTCAATATAAGTCAAATTAGTATTCATTAAAAAAAATTAGGTCTTAAGTCCAAATAATAATAGCATTGCTTCTGGATACATACCAATTTATACACCAACATTAGGTTACAAGCATAGGGTGAGCACACAGTGATGTTTAATTCTATTTCCATACATTAACTAAATGGCTCTATTATTAATTAAAGTGGTGCTATTGTACTCTGGACTTGTTCCAAAATGAGTACTGTATTTATTATTATGTCTCCATGCAAAGTTACCGTATTGGCCCGAAAATAAGCAGCAATTTTTTCCAAGAAACAGCTCTCATAAAACTCTAATGCGGCCTATAATCACACTCTTAGATAATACACATTCAATTTTGTACCTATAGGATACGTATGTTGATAAATCGATATATATCGAAGTTTATAGCCACCACTTTTTAAAAATAGATGAACCTAGATAGTTGGCAACGTTATTTAAAAATAGATGAACCTAGATAGTTGGCAATGTTATTAAAAAATAGATGAACCATGAAAGTTGGCAAAGTTAATTAAAAATATATGAAGAATGACTATCTTATTTGTGTGTACAATATTTTAGCCATAATGGCTGCCAAAATAAAATTAGTTTCTTCAGCACATTCTATCGGCAAATATCCTTTTAGTAAAGGGAGCTTGAATATTTTGAGTTAGATTTTGTTTCAGTATGTGTGTCAACATTTATTCTATTATGATAACAATGATTTAGTGTTTTTGATGTATAATTTTTCGTTACTCTCAAAGTGTCTCATTATTAATCTTTTTTACTAATCACATTTTAAGTGTGTCATTATTTTTTAATTTCCAAGTGATCTCATTTTCAGTATGAATAAATTACCTTTTTTTCCCAAGCAATTTAATTTTGAGTATGAATAACTTACTTTTTTATTTCCAAGTGTTATCATTTTAAGTGCAAATAGTGTGGGTTTTTTCTCTGCAAGTGATTTTATATATTCAAAATTAACCTAATTTTAAGAGTAGGCACCTACCGATAAATAATGTTTCTTTTTAAATGATTTAATACACAATGATCATATTTAAGTGGGAATATTATTTTTTCTCTGAAAGAGGTTGAAAATTTAGGGTGCGGCTTATTTTCCGATCAATATAGTAGTTGTAAAATAAACTTTTCTTACATTGCTAAGCATACTAACTCTTAAATGAAAACATTGCCATTGTGGCCAGATAATTTTCCTTAAGATCCGTTCTTTTGTTGGTCAGGCCAATGTTGTATGTCAAAAGAAATCTTTGTCAACTTTTGCACATGGTAATCAAACTGCCTCCTCAAATGTCTTTTGACAATTCATATGACAAATGCTCATCTTTCTTGGCCATATTTAACCTAGTGATTATCTATGGCTGGCGTTTGAAACTATCAGAAATTTACAACACTTTCATCTTTATGTTTTTCTGATTTGATGTGTTTCAGGCAGGAGAATCTATGGTCCCATGATACAGAAATGTTATAGAACTCGTATAAAACTGTCTACATTTTTCATTCGTTTTGTGCAGTTAACTATTTAATAACATATTGATACCATTTTATCAACAAGTTATAGAAAATCAAATGTTTTAAGAAAGAAACCTTGTAGGGTGTAACGGGGTTTGTGCAAGGTCACTAACCTGCGAGTCAGGTAGTAATTGTAAGCCCCGGCCCTGAATTTGAGAGTTGTCGGAATAATCACAAGAGAACATAGAAGCTTTCAAGTAAAATGTTTTGTTGTTCCCTCGTGAGACCACACAACCATGTCCAGAGAGAAGTTTGTTAACAGTACAAGAGAACAATTACTTGGTCCATGTTTTAGAAGTTACCAATATGAGTGTTTTCCTCTATTTTTGATTTTCTGGAAGCTTCTATGTGTAATGTTTTAGGTAGTCTCTCAACAAAGGAGTGGGGATCCCCTACTGGTCCTGTTCTCGCACTAGTCAATCATGACACGATTTTGAATAATTTTTTATTCAAACGTCCAAAGTTGAAGACTTGTGTTCCTTTATTTTCGCGCGGAATAAACAAAAATTACATACATAATGTACCTCCACGATTAATATTTAATTAACCTACTAATTGATAACTTTAATGATGGCCACCCTCAAATCATAATTTACATGTGTCACATATTAATTTAAATAATAGAAGCAATTTAGTGCAATAAAATAACAATTTAAATATATACTGGTTCATTAATTTAACCAACACAATGCATCCAATATATGATCTCTACAAACTATAGTTAGAAAATTAAACAATAACTCCGCGCTGACCTTCCTTCTTTGTAACTACAAACGGTTGTATACAGGTTAGCTGCAAAGGTGTTGGCTCCAGTTTGTGATGGTTTTGGCATGTAGCATTATTCGGAGAAACATTAAATATAAATACTCACAAAACATTTCACGCTTAGAGCTCGATATCTCAATATAATTACCCTCTATTTTTTACAAATAGAAATAAAGAAATTATTGTCGATTTAGGTTTACACCAAACATGACCACCTGTAGAATGGTATTTGATTGTACCTCGCGTGAAATCTTTTAAAGACTGAAAACAAAGAGTCAATCTGTCAAAAGTGAAATTGGTAAAAGTAGAAATCTTGATTTTTAATGTAACCCTCAGTAAAAAAAACACCTAAATATCCATGAATGTACTTATATATCTTTTGATCCATTTTATGCCTTTAAAATCTGCAAAAACATATACTATCCGTAGAGACAGCAGCCTTCACCAATGTTACAACATTGAAAATTATATTGCATGAGATAATATTTGACAAATTTCAAAGAAATTGTGTTTTTATAGGAAAAAACTTGAATTTGTGCTATTCATGTGAAAATAGTAAAGATCATGTAAAAATTCACGTTATCACAAATGCGAATTTTGTATGTTCCTAGTCATTAGGAAAATCACGTTATTCTACAAAGGTTTTAAATTGCTGGTGTGTTTTTGTACTTGAACAAATATATTTGACAATTTAACAGAATTACTTCCAATACATGCTCAAATTTAAGATACTTGGCTGTTATATGTTCCCTATGAATAATATAATGTACAGGGAGGAAATCAGGATATGATCCACAAGTCTCTAAAAGTTCCATGAGCCATTTAGTTTTGCCTCTCATAGCTGGAGCACCATTAGTTACAATACTCACAATCTTTTCACTTGGGATAGAAGCTTTTTAAGTGCATACATTGAGATTTTCTTTAATATCAGAGCCACATCTTGTATCCTTTAAGGCTATCATATCTTATAGCTCTTCATACACGTCTAGGTTGTGTGATACAAAGTTGACAAATATAGTTAGTTGTGGTTTGTCCTGAATTTTTGTAGACTCATTCAAAGCCAGACTCAATGCAGCACAGTTCATAAAATTATCTTGTAGGATATTTACAATATCAGCACTGAGAGCAGACATTCTCTTTTAAATTTTATGCCTGGAGACAGGCATTTGTTCAATAATGTTGTGCAGTTTTTTGTTATCTGGATCTAAAACAAACTTTTATTGACAAACTCTCCTTAAGTGTATGGATAATTTACCCGTTTAAGATTAAATACTAAAATAAATACAGCTTCGGTTGTCAAATTACATTTTAATTTCCTGTGCAAATGAGAAATGAGAAATCACCTCACTAATGGCATATGTCGGCTTATTTGAAATACTATTTAGAAAAATCAAAGTTTTAATTAGAACACTATATTAATTTAGCTATGTTCAGAATAAAATTGTTTAAATTCAATGGCTTCATACTTTTTTTAGCACTGCATTTTATTACCAGTTTGGGTTAAACACCCTCATTGGGGATGTTCAAGTTCAAGTGGAAGGGGGTTCGAGCTTTGCTTATTTTTGCTGACAAGGGGATGGGCGTGGGGGAGGGCGGTGAGAACAATGCTTATTAAGACAGAAAAACGGGTAAAATTGAGGGAGGGCGCATCGCAAGCAGCTTGGACTTTGGGCAGCATTGAAGATGCTGAGTGGCTAAACGATAAAAATGTGGAGAAGCCTATAGAAGTAAGCCAAAGCTTGAGTGACCTAGCCCCCCCC
>CABFWB010007547.1:0-17328 GCA_902151455.1 Timema bartmani
GCAATGTTACATCGAGCCTAGTCTCATAGCTACACAAATATGCTTAAAATGTCATTGAAAATGTGCTAATATTACATTTTAACGATTTTATTTCTATTATTAAAACTAAAAATAGAGAGTTGTTAAGCAAATACAGCCCTGTTGGAATCTTTTTACTTCATTTTAGCGTGAATTATATTTTAAAATAACGCATTACTGATTAAATATGACGGGATTTCTTAAGGTCTGCACGGCGACTTCTCGCCTACCGAGGCGGCCCCCTTAAGGGTCTACCCACTCTGGATGTCCAGTTGGCTGTTCACAACCCTGCATGTTGAGTGCCATTCTCCTTCAAAGGAATAAATCTGGTGCGTGCCAGCAAACACCTTTGTCCAGGGCAGGGGATGGTCTTGGGGTCAGAAGGGTGTAGTAAGGAGGGCTGGTCAGTAGCGTAGCTAGGAGGGGGTGGGTGGAGGGGCGGTTCACCCCAAGTGGAACTTTTTTTTTTATAGGGCGGCACTTTTGGTCTACTGCAACGAAAAGTAAAGTTTTTTTCTTCTGGTGTAGTACAAGACTTCAGACGCAATTTTATTATTTACAACTAATATTTACTACTAAAAGAGATGCAATTCAAATACTTAACAAAACACTTAAATTTCCCTATCAATCTTTGATTAAAATTTTTAGAAATAAAAAAATAATACTGAACTTTGATTTCTTAAATGGATGTATATAATATATTTCTAAACTGAGTGGACACCCTGGGATCCCGCTCCCCCAGCTACTTCACTGCATCAAGGGTGAATTTATTTCTCCACAAACTAACATTTTAGTGTTCTCTATACAGGGATGTATTTATACCAGTTAGTCTATGTTTGTTTAATTATTATTTATTATTAATATCTTTACTATTATTCTATCAGTCTAACCCAAGATGAAGCGAACAAACGAGAGTGGTGCTGATTTTAGAAAAAAGAAAAAGACTCAGGAGGAAGAATTCAAAAATTAATGAAGAAACTCTATTAAAATACCTCAGTCGCGAAAGTACTAGTATAGTAGCTGAAGAAAAATTCAAACCATCGTCAAATTCAAGTGATTCTTCAACTTCAAGCAATCAAGAGTGTAACGTACAAAAAATTACGGCTGTTGACTTAAAATATGTTGGTCTGTGGCCAAGTAAGATTAACGATGACACATGGATCTTAATGATACCTCAAGGTGCGTCTGTGGTTCATTATAATATAGATTCTGATTTTGGTGAAGTGATTCCTGAGGGTGCATCAATCAAAGGATGAAACCGAAAACTTACACGCGAGTGTGTTTTTTAACCGTGCCAAATAATTTTAAAAAAATTTGAAATCGTGGTTGGTGTACTCTTATTTCAAGAAAGCTCTTTACTGCTTTGGTTGCAGACTATTTTCAGACAGAAATAATTCAAATTTTAATTCTGGGGATAGATTCAGCATGTAGTGGAAACTTAACTCTAGAATATTCGAGCATTAATCCAGTGTATATCATGTTAGGACCTTCACACAATGGAACGAGTTGAAAATTAGAATCTGACATGGAGCAACAATTGAAGTTAAAAACGAAATGAAGAAGTGGAGGGAGATAATTTCAAGATGGTTGGATATCATTAGATTCCTAGCTAAACCGAATTTGACTTTGTGGGGTCATCGAGAAGGAATTTATTATAAGATTGATGCTAAATCTGAATCAACGGCAAATAAAGGAAATGTATTAGAATTAGTTCATTTGTTGGCGAAATATGATCCAGTGCTACGTGAACATTTTCTAAGAATCAAGCTGGGGAAAAATGTTTGCTAAATCCTATATGTTTCCTACTATTCAGAACGAATTTATAGAAATTTTAGGAGAAAAAGTAAGAAGCAAAGTTATTGAGCACGTAAAGGAAGCCAAGTACTTTTCTATTATATTCAACGGCACTTCTTATATTTCTCATAAAGATCATACGAGCCAAGTTGTATACCAATTTATGATAGATGAAAATAAAGTGAAGGTAATGAAATCATATGTTGGTTTCATTGAAACAAAAGGTAAAACTGTTGAGAGTATTTCAACTCTGATTTTGAAAGGAAAAATAGAAAAAGACTGAATTTATATTCAAAATGGTAGAGGACAAGCATATGATTATGTTGCTGTGATGGTTGGTCAACATACTGGCGCTCAGAGACGTATAGGAAAGTATAATTTGTCCCATGCACAAATCACACGCTGAATTTGACGAGTTTACATGCAGCTTCTTTTGCTGTGAACTCTGTTACAGTTTTTAGGAACTTTGGAGCGTTTGTTCACGTTTCTTTCTTCCTCGATCCATCGCTGGGATATTATAACTACAGTCACCGGTCAAAGTGTCAAGAGGGCAGTAGAAACTCTATGGAGTTCAAGGGGAGAAGCTGTGAGTGTTGTAAAAAAATATTCAAAAATCTTAAGTGCTTTAGAACAGTTAACTGGTGAAGAAGAAAATACAGTTACCAGGTCAGATGCTGGCGTTCTGTTTGTCCTTTCTATTCTTTCTTGGCCTGTGGGAATCCGACCCTCTAGAAATTAACAAAAAACAGATGTACCTTCAAACAAAATGATTGAACATACAACAATGTGACATAAAAATTGAGACTTTAAAAGGATTTTTAACTGGAACTATGGATGAACTAATTAACAATACAATTGCCTATGCCCAAGAAATTTGTGATGATCTTACTATAATAAAGGAGTGTCAACGTTGATGTAAAAAATATATATATAAAAAAACTCATGGCTGGTGAAGAATCACGAGATGCTGTATTGACATTCAAAACTGAGTTGAGGAGAGATAGAGTGATCCAAGAAATTACTATCAGTTTTCAACAACTTCATGTTCTTGCCGAGAAATATGTCTTCCTCAGTCCATTGAATCTTTTGAATGATAAAAACGAGTGCCAACTAAATAATGATTACGAATACATTAATAAGGAACAATTCCTCGTTGAAAGAAAAATATTTCAGAGTTTTACTGCGGTTGATTCTACGCAAGACAAAATAGAGATGTGGAAGAAAGGTCCCTTTGGACGTTTGCAGTTTATTCAAAAATACAGTCTTGGGAACTCATTTCCAAATATTGTAATACTACTATGAATTTTCCTCACAATTAATGTTAGTGTTGCTACCTGTCAATGGAGTTTAATAAATCAAAATTGATCAAGAATTACTTGATACCTACAGTGAGTACCTTGCGGTTAAGAAATCTTGCAATACTGTCTATAGAACAGTAACTGACAGATGAAATAGACTTCAATAATATCATTGACAATTTTTCTAACAGAAAAGCAAGAAAATATCATTGTAGAATGTAGAAATTAAATTGTTCACTTCAGAACTAAACATAGTGTCTTAATTTTTTCCCTATACGTCGTTTTTACTTTTTGTCGAAGGATGTTGTGTATTGAGAAGGGCGGCAAACTTTGGGACTGCCCCGGGTAGCAAACTCAGAGACTTCCCCGGGCAGCACAAACTCTAGTTACGCCACTGGGGCTGGTCCCTATTCATCTTGATTTTCTAAGGGAAGGGGGCGGTCCCTACCTGTGTCGGCTTTCAGCTCGGTCGAGAAAACCTTCGGATGTATCACCACATAGCAGTAGCGAACAAGAGAATTTACCGCTCTAACACCTTCGGGCAATGGCTGACTTGGCGGCAAGCCTTTGTGGTGTTGAACAACTTTTTTTACATACTATTGTGGGAATATGAGTTTCCAGCTTCAAGTAACGAGTTTAATATGAAACTCAGACGTAGCATTAGTCTTCACTACACACTAAACTAGCAAAACTAAAATAATTCACACGTCACAATATTTTATAACACGCACTTATATCCAGGTAAGCCGTTATCAAACTGTTTTTATTTTCGAAAAATGTAAGAAGTTAGGGGTTGATAGCTTGAACCCTTCCCTTTTTCTTATCCTTTCCAGTTTCCCCATCGTATAATAATTATTGTTAAATTTATTTTCCGAATCATTTGTCGCGTGATCTTGGAACTACCATTCGAATACTTTCATGTTACACGATATTAAAATATTTTTATTTAGCACCACGTCTTACTACCCGTTCGGGTTATACGCTTAAGTACTAATTACACTAATGGATTAGGAATTAGGAAGGTTAAGTTTAGAGGAAGTGAGCCCGCATTTGCGTGGAGGGAGAGTGAAAAAATTAGGAAAAACCACCCCCCAGTTCACCCGACCGAGATTCGAACCTCGATCTCCCCGCCCTCGGTGGCCTAGCTCAACACAACTGGCGCGTTGGCTAACTACGCCACCGAGGCGGGTGATATTAAAATAACGGTACAAGAAAACACGAGCTAATAGCTACAATTCTAACCTTTAAAAGTATTCTCTGAATGTGTTCATTAGTCAGGCAACAAAGCTATGTAAACTAAGAAAAAATATTGATAAAGGAAATAGGAAGTATTTGTTAGTATGGAAACGGGTAAGACTTTTACTTTCTCTCGACACATCTAAGATAGTACTGTGATAGTAAAAAAAACCCACCGAACTCTAGATTTTGATAAATGTCGACGTTTCATGACCCCCTAAAACCAAAAAAGTTGTTTTCGTAATGCCATCTGTCTCCCTGCACCTCGGGATTGAGCCGAAACTATTTTACCGATTGAGCTAAAACTAGGTATCTGGGATTTCCAGAAGGTCTACCCTAAAATTAAGGGTAGTTTAGGCCTACTAAAGGGAAATAAGAGAAAAAATCGATCGTCTCCAAATTCACTCCAATGATTTTGATTAAATTTTATATCTAGGCACTGTTTGTTACAATAAACAAGATGGCAATTCTCATTTTCTGGTTAAAATGACATGAGTGTACTTTACATAGAAATTTTCTAATTTTCATTATTTCTCCGCAACTATTTAAGATACGAAATAACTTATTTTTGTAAAGTTGTAATACTATTAAAGATAAAAATATTTTACCTGGAATATATTTTTATAAAACCAATAATCTATTAGCTCTAAGTAAATATATATACTTTTTATTCAGGTATTTCAGCAAATGTTTATTTTAAGATAAAAGCGAGATAAATCTGTGCGGTGCGCCGTACCATTTATTTTTTTAAACAGTAAGGCTATATTTATTATTTTGATCAACCTTTTAGGCCGGGTGGTGGGGGTTAACCCCCCTTAAAAAAATTTGGTTACGGCCTTGACAGACGGTTACCTACGTTCATAAACATTAATTTATTTTCATAACATTAAAAATTTGATTTCAAATACGACTACTAGAATTATTTATTTTTTAAAATCACTAAAATCAATCAAAATACCTTTGAGTTTTGTTTTTGATAATCCATATGAGTACCCCCACCCGCATCGGTGGTCGCATGGTCAAACGCGTCATTCTAATGTTGGGTTGGATTGCATGTGACGGGGAGTTTGGGGTTCAAATCCCGGTGGGTGCCCTGAGGTTTTTTCCTAATGGTTTCCGACTCTTTCTCCACGCAATTGTGGGTCCATTACCTCTAAAATTATATCTTTCTCGTCTCTACTCAGTGATAATACGCGGATTGTCCGGACGGGCAGTAAGACGCAGTTAACGTTAGACCTACCTTTTTGGGGCCAAGGTGATTCAAAGTGGAATAATGAATTCATTCAGGTATTTTTGACGCTGTAGCGTGTATTCGTTCTGGTTATCAGAAAAACTAATGAGCATAAAATATAAAAAATACTTCAGGATCATTTCTGCTCTAAACTTAAGGAAATTTCACACGCTTTTCATAGGATTCAGCTTTCTGTTCAGATTTGCTTTTTTTTTTTATAAAAATAAATGGTACAGAACTCTGCACGGACTTATTCGCTCTATTGTTTAAAAATGGATATATTTACTCGAAATTCGTAATATATGTGAAACGAAATAATATACACTAGCAAACCCAAGCATAAATTGCGCTATACTTATGGAAAACATTTTTGAGTCCCGGTTTTCAATTTTATAATTTTATTTTTAAAGAATTAATGTCCTCATTTGTATATTTGAACCAATAAAAAAGATCAATATTGGGTCCACAAGGGTCAACACTTCGTACTAAAATTTCGACTTCCGGTTAACATTTTCAACATTTTATTAGGTGTTGCACATCTTCAGGTCATCGCATTGCTATTAAATTCCTCATTTATACATTTTGACCAATAAATAATGTAAATATTGACTATTAAGTCTAAAATGGAGATATATCATTGCTGTACAAACATTTATCTTAAGATGTTTAAGGAAAAATAACATAAACTTGTTGAGAGACTTACTTAGGCTATATTTAGTTACGCTATGGCATTGGAGAATTATTGCGTTAACACTTAAGTAGTATCTCTTTACAACTAAAGCTCACAAAATTATATTATTATATTTGCCAATATCTCAGAAACTGTTGGTTTTATACAAATATATTTCAAATAAAAAATTTTAATTTTTAATAGTACAACAATTTTGAAATGATAAGTTGTTTAGTTTCTCAAATAGTTGCGGAGATACGGAAACTTCCGCTTCTGTAAAGTACCCCAAAAGTAATTTTCATGGCAAAATGAGAATAGCCATTTTATTTGTGATCTTAATCAAGGCCTAGATACAAATTTTAATCAAAATCGTTAGGGCCGATTTTGAGAAAATAGATTTTTTTTCTCTTTTCGCCCTCTATTAAACTACTCTTAGTTTTAAATTTAAACAGAGACACAGACAGACTGCATTGCAAAAAACACTTTTTAGGGTTCGGGGGGTCATGAAACGTCGACATCCATCAACATTTTAAGCTAAATTTTTTTTTACGGTCGCAATACTTCCTTTATAGTGTTTGAAAAGTTAAAAATATATATTTGTGTATAGCTTGAAAGTTCCAAAAACCCCTCAGGGAAATCCTATGAAAACCCTAGATACCAAGTTTTAGCCCGATCGGTAAAATAGCTTAGGCTCTAGTCTGAGATACAGACAGACAGACGGACAGACAGATAAACAGACAGACGGAAATTCAAAAACAACTTTTTTGGATTCAGGGGGTCATGAGAAGTCGAGATTCATCAAAATCTCGAGTTCGATTTTTTTGACGATCACAATACTTTATCTACCTGTAAGATAGCTAGAAAGTAATTACTATGCAATTAATATAAAACCGATATCGAAATCTATTTTGTAGAGACAAATACACTCAAATTTTATTCACAATGAAGAAATACTACTCCTACAAAATGAAAATAAACACTGATTAAACGCTTTGAAGCCTCATTAAAGTCTGCGGAATGATTAATAATAAAAGTTGGTGAACACCTGTCCGTATCACATTGATTTGGCTCATTTCCACATTATTTAATGAAAATCGGGAGAAAGATATCGGAAATATTTTCCGGAACAGTACAAAGTGATAGATACCCCCATCTTCTTTGGTGATATGTAACAGACAATGTTTACCTTCGGGGCCTGCCTACCTCAAACAGGGCCTACAAAACCATATCCAGGAAAGTCGGAATAACCAATCATAGCATACGGTTATATTATTGGCGCATGCGCGTGTACTTCGTTGGTTCATCGATCGTTGCGTACATTTGCGGGAGTGGAGACAGCTGGTACTAGAAAAGTCCATAAAATGAATACACAATCTGTTTCGTGGCTTAGAATAGAAACGTTCGTGAGATAACGAGGAGCGTGTACGACGCGGGAGGTGATTAGCACGTCTGTGCTTTGTCCCAGTCTAGTCAGCACATGGTTGCCTGACTGCTGGTGAAACTACTTGAACCAACCTATCATGTTGTTAAACTGACAGACGGTGCTCCCGAACAAACATAACATCAGGGAGTCCGTGGTTCTAACAATCACTGGACAGAAAGTAGTATCTGAACATCGTGCTGATGTCACTCAGAACGAAACAGTGAAAACTGCCAACAAACATATCACTGGCAGTGCGGAGCACAGAAATACCGTCTTGTTGAAGTGTCTCTTAAGGTAACCGTCCGAGATGCCGAAGAGCACGTCTAGTTTTTATACCAGTAATATGTCCCTAGCCAGTGAGCGTGGCCTTGAGATAGCTAAGGACTTCGTGAAAGGGTCACTAAAAGCCCTAAACATCGGCGGGTCGACGGAGCACCGCATCACTCCCGAGTGCGAACAGCCCATCTTGAAGTCTTCGGGCAGCGAGTTGTCAGTGAATGGAGAGGTGAGTCAGATGGTTCATACGGCAAGATCACGTTTAAATAGGTCTAACGGGTTCAGTTCCGCTACACATTGACCTAGTCCAAAATTTTCTTAACTATGACTTAGTTCAAGGTGTTCTCAAGGGTACACTATGACCTAGTTCAAGGTTTTTTAAGGGTACACTATGACCTAGTTCAAGGTGTTCTCAAGGGTGAACTATGACCTAATTCAAGGTGTTCTCAAGGGTAATTTATGCCTTAGTTTAAGATGTTCTACACAAATGCGCGCGCTTTTTCTCGCGTACCTTGATATTTGATTATGCCTTTCCATTTCTTGCCCTCACATGCTCAATTTTGAATTCTGGAACATTATATACTATATGTCCTTCCTCCAGGATGGAGAAGTTCATTTCGCATCATCACTCTGTACGAGGTTGCACCTCATACTGAGTATTCCATGCTCTTCGTTACTCCATCCAGTCCATACCTTTCATCTCCATTCTTTTTCATCGCTATGCTCTTCTTTCATGAAGAGAGAATACCTTTTTTTTTATAAAATACAGACTATACTATAACAAAGGAGGGCTTAATGAGCCAAAGAATAAACTTTTTTTTAAATTTATTTGAGGTATTTAACGTGCACTTACTGAACAGACTGATTGTATCTGCACACAANTGATAAACATCTCTTGAAGCTATCCAAAGTGTGTTTTATGGTAACATAACCCCCCATAACTGCCGGAGGCTATGACAAATTCTAAATATTAAACAGCTTTAAAAGTTTTCTAAAGGGTTTTTATGGCAACATAACCCCCTAACCGCCGAACGCTAGGAAAAATTCTAGATAAACACCTCTAGAAGCTATCCGAAGTGTGTTTTATGGCAACATAACCCCCTAACCGCCTAAGGCTAGGAAAAATTCTAAATATTAAACACCTCTAGAAGCTATCTGAAGTGTTTTTTATGGCAACACAACCCCCTAACTACCGAAGGCTAGACAAAATTATAAATACTAAACACCTCTAGAAGCTCTCTGAAGTGCTTTTTATGGTAACACAGCTCCCTAATTTGTACTTTAACCTTAATTTTGATATCGTTTGAACCATGAATAAAGCCATATATATATACTGTCTATATTTGGTATTCGTGAATGAACTGCTCTGAGGCGATTACTAGTATTCTTTGATGTGTGGTAGTCTACCGTCTCTATGCGGAACTATGTTCGTTTTTCACTATGTACGACAAATAGTCGTACATGAAAATGAATATTTTTTCCACACTTGCGTGAGTCATCTCGAGCATGGATTAAACGTGGACGAATAACGCACGTGTGAAGCCGGCTTAAGAGGTGTCTGTGCGTAAAAAGATAAAAATTGTTTAATTTATCTGTGTTGTATTTTCTTTCTAAAATCTGAACTTTCATTTTGTTTTTTGTATTAATTTTCTAACTTTCACAGGGTGGTCGACTGACCCTTTGTCCCCCCCCCCGCCCACCCCCCTCCCGAATCCGCGCCTGCAGGTATGTGAATAAACTATTCAAAACAAATTGTAATCTAGCTCGTGAGGGTGAAGGGGCTTCCCCTGACATTTTGTGAAATAACGGATGGCAAATTTGAAATCAGCACTTTTAAACAACATAGTTATACGAAATTTCATGCAAATCGAACACTAAATAACGAATTTTAAAATGCACCCCAAATTTAAAAATGTTAACGGATGGATAATCCTCTTTCTTCATAGTTACTTTGAGCCTATTTAAATTGCTTTCATGAAAGCCTATTTTAATAAGCAATGAAATAAGATATATCAATTCAATTCAAACTAGTATGGATACTTGCTAGAAAAATCTGTGTGTATTTCAGAAGTCAAACATTAACACTAACCTCACTGTCCTCATTTCATCGGTCAGAGCTTTCAATTAAAAAAACAATAAAATGTTGTGAAACATTCAATGCATTTATGCCTTCAAGATTAAATAAAGTCCTAACTAAGCCATTGACTGTACAACATATGATGATTTGATTCATAAAACTGCGACAGTATAGCAGCCACGAAAGTCACATTTAAAACACTAAACAATAAACAAAACATTCGCTGACAATGCTGCCACTTAAAGCATTGTTGGCTGAGTGAAATGTTGCTACTGGGCAGCTCATGTTCCCTTGTGATTCGTTTCTATACCGCATTCGGCATACACTCAACGGCCGTTGTCTCTGCCTACTGATGATGGCGCTACTAAACTTCTTGATTAACTAACCTTTCTACAAGCTACTACAGAAGGAATCTCCTTTTAAATGTTTGATGGTTTTTTGAAGTTGGGAATTTTTGTATAGTAAGGATCAACAGTTTGGACATTTTAAATTTGTCTGTACAAGCCCATGGTTAAGGACTTTCACAATAAAAAGTAATGGGGTACAGAATAAGTCGAGTATTTCCCAACTCCAAATCTCACAAAATTCCCAACTTTCAAGCTTTTGACCAACATTGGGGGGGGGACCCCAAATCACCCCCCTCCCCCCAATCACTCCCCTCCCCCCAACCTTCCCCCTCCCCACCCAGCAAGAGTATAAGAATCAAATTCATATTCAAAGACTTGAGCTAAGAAGCATATAATTATTTGATTATAGCTCAGAAGTTATTTGTTTTATAAATATATATTTCAAGTAAAAGATTTTTATCTTTGATAGCATTAAAATTTTACAATGATAAGTTATTTCGTATCTCAAATATTTACGGAGAAATGATGAAAATTGGAAAATTTCCCCAATGTAAAGTACCTTCAAAGTCATTTTCGTAAGAAAATGAGAATTGCCATCTTGTGTATAGAGATAAACTGTGTTTAGTTACAAAATTTAATCAAAATCGTTAGAATTAAAAAAAAATTTTTTTTCTGTTTTAGCCCTTCACTAAACTACACTTAAATTTAGAGTTATATGTCTAATTCCAAAAATCCCTCAGGGTACCTTAGTAAAACCCCAGATACCAAGTTTTATCCCAATCGGTAAAATAGTTTCGACTCTAGCTGGAGGTACAGACAGATGGCATTGCGAAAACAACTTTTTGTTTGTTTTAGGGGGTCATGAAACTTCGACATTTATCAAAATCTCGAGTTCGAATTTTTTGACGATCACAATACTTTCTCTCCGAGGTGTCGTGAGAAAATATAAAAAGATCAATAAGGATATACCCGGGAAAAAATATTTCTAGTGAAAGGGAAGGGTAAGTCTATTTAATACCTGTGGTGGCTCATGGATAAGACTCAACAAGGAATGATGAAAACAAATTTGAGCATTAAGCTCAGATTAAAGTAATTTACGTGTTTTGAAACACAAGTGAAGTATTAAATTGTATTTCAGATGTAGAACTCAAATCATTAAATAGAAATAGGCCAAATTATTAGTAAAACTCCCACAAACGTGCTTAAATTTGGTGGCTTCTTCAGAACACCTTTACAAAACATTTTATGTTTATTTCTAGGAGGGTTTCAATAGTTGACCCTACAGAGTTCTAAGTGGGTGTCACTGGTACAATATGATCAAGGTCTAGGTGGGGATCATTGATACATCATGAATCAGGTCTAGGTGGGGATCATTGATACATTATGAGTAAGGTATAGGTGGGGATCATTGATACATTATGAGCAAGGTCTAAGTGGGGATCATTGATACATTATGAACCAGGTCTAGGTGGGGATCATTGATACATCATGAACCAGGTCTAGGTGGGGATCATTGATACATTATGAACCAGGTCTAGGTGGGGATCATTGATACATTATGAGTAAGGTTTAGGTGAGGATCATTGATACATTATGAGCAAGATCTAAGTGGGGATCATTGATACATCATGAACCAGGTCTAGGTGGAGATCATTGATACATCATGAACCAGGTCTAAGTGGGGATCATTGATACATCATGAACCCGGTCTAGGTGAGGATCATTGATACATCATGAACCAGGTCTAGGTGGGGATCATTGATACATAATGAACCCGATCTAGGTGGGGATCATTGATACATCATGAACCAGGTATAGGTGGGGATCATTGATACATTATGAACCAGGTCTAAGTGGGGATCATTGATACATTATGAGCAAGGTCTAAGTGGGGATCATTGATACATTATGAACCAGGTCTAAGTGGGGATCAATTGATACATCATGAACCAGGTCTAAGTGGGGATCATTGATACATCATGAACAAGGTCTAAGTGGGGATCATTGATACATCATGAACCCGGTCAAGGTGAGTATCACTTGTGCATTATTAACTAGGTTTAGTTGGGGATCATTGATACATTATGAACCAGGTCTAAGTGGGGATCATTGATACATTATGAACCAGGTCTAAGTGGGGATCATATGATACATTATGAGCAAGGTCTAAGTGGGTGTCACTTGTACATTATGAACCAGGTCTAGGTGGGGATCATTGATACATCATGAACCAGGTCTAGGTGGGGATAATTGATACATTATGAACCAGGTCTATGTGGGGATCATTGATACATTATGAGTAAGGTTTAGGTGGGGATCATTGATACATTATGAACCAGGTCTATGTGGGGATCATTGATACATTATGAGTAAGGTTTAGGTGAGGATCATTGATACATTATGAGCAAGATCTAAGTTGGGATCATTGATACATCATGAACCAGGTCTAGGTGGAGATCATTGATACATTATGAGTAAGGTATAGGTGGGGATCATTGATACATTATGAGCAAGGTCTAAGTGGGGATCATTGATACATTATGAACCAGGTCTAAGTGGGGATCATTGATACATCANGGATCATTGATACATTATGATTAAAGTTTAGGTGGGGATCATTAAAACATTATGAGCAAGGTCTAAGTGGGGATCATTGATACATCATGAACCAGGTCAAGATGAGTATCACTGGTGCATTATTAACTAGGTTTAGGTGGGGATCATTGATACATTATGAACCAGGTCTAGGTGGAGATCATTGATTCATCATGAACCAGGTCTAAGTGGGGATCATTGATACATTATGAACCAGGTCTAGGTGGGGATCATTGATACATCATGAACCAGGTCTAAGTGGGGATCATTGATACATCATGAACCAGGTCAAGATGAGTATCACTGGTGTATTATTAACTAGGTTTAGGTGGGGATCATTGATACATTATGAACCAGGTCTAGGTGGAGATCATCGATACATCATGAACCAGGTCTAGGTGGGGATCATTGATACACTATAAACGGGTATTGATGGGTGTTATTATCTCACCTACAACTCCTACTTGGCTTAAGACAGGGATCAGGGAAAGTCTACAATCAAATATTAGCAACATGAAATCAAAAGATAAGAGGCGGAGATGAAAACCAAATGTAAAGTAATGATACTATGCATGAGTTGTAACAGAACTAAGCCTTCTGGCCCAGATATTTCGGTGGTACGCACAATTCACATACAAATATATCTCTGGCATAAATAATTCCAGACAACACACAAATCGAGCTGTCAGATATACATATGACACCAATGACAACTGGTTCGGTTAGCAATTGTCTCAGCGATTTGATAGGTTTCTTTATGAAAAGTTAAAAAATACCTTACGGGCTCAACTTATGATGTTGTCCCAAACGAGGCGACTAATAACTTTAGTCGCTTAGTATAGTACAAAAAGGACTAGGCCTACAAAGAATTTCAATTTTTTATGAGACGCTATAAATGAATACGACCTTAAGGGCCCAACATACGTCATGTTGCCATTTGAATACAAAGAAATGAAATGAAACTAAATTATCACTTCACTTCTTCTAGCGACTCGCTCCTCTAACCAGATAACATAATTGAATTGAACCGAACCCTTTTCCCTTTCACTAGTTACACCTACTTAACAACTCAACGCTAATATGACAATACAACCCAGTACGTCGTTAAGGAATTCCTCCACAGCGCTACCACGACGATGAACCATTTCCCAGAACTCAAAAGCCCCCATTTTATCACTATGTCTCTATGTAAACGCCTGGGACAACTTCCCCCAATCGATTCAAATATTAATAATGGCACTAACTTAGATTCTTCTTCTATCTGTTCGTGGAAACGGCTATTGTAATAATCGGCACGTACACCAACTATCTGAATTAAGGTGCCTGCGCATCCCGCCGCTGCCTTCATGAAGGCGGGAGATCACTTGAATTTGCTCCCCCCCATCTCCCCGAATTTAAAATGAAGCTACACCACTGTTTTGCACCCCCATCCACAGGAACTGTGTGAACGTTTTTGTTGGGGGTAGCTGGGGTAGACCGCGGGCAAGTTGCAATGGCATTGACCAGCTCTCCTGGACAACAGACGTGATCCCCTCCGTGAGTCAGCATACGTTGCAAGAGGATGGAATAGATCATTAATAACTAAGATCACAAAGAACTTATTGAAACATAGATTTGAGAATGAGATTTCCCAGAGTGTGGATGTACCTCTTTACATTTGCACCAAGGAAAAACAGAAAAGCGTCGTACGATTGTTGTGGTACAAATGTGTTAAAGGATCTGAGATTCACACCCGTTTATGTGCTTGATACGGGGACATATTGTGAGTCGAAGGTGGCTGCGTTATCTGATAGCTCGTGATCTTAATAAAATCACACATTTGTAGCCGACGATTTCCGCACGTACCATCATAGACTCTGCCTTACAATATGAGTGAAGCATGATCCTGGGCACGGGACGATTCCTGGATAGCTCAGTGTTTAGAGGATTGGTATACTAAGCTAAAGGTCTCGGGTTCGATTCCCGTGTCCAGGTGTCATTTTTCAATTTTCAGAATACCATTATTACACTAGTAGATAGACTTCATTAGAATGTTATTAACACATTAAAGTAAAGAGAACAATCTCTCATAAGGTGTTATCAATAATGTTCAGTCTTATATAATATTTTTAAAGGTTACATATATTATACACACATGATCCGAAGAGCGTCAGCTCACTGGAGTGTTAGTTTAGTCTGTGTCAGTATCTTTCTGACCTTGATATTAGTTGTTGTGATAGGTTCCCTTGTCCTGCTGCAGAGCTGGCATTCCAGTTTGAACCAGTTTTACTCAACTCTCATCTGCAATGCAAAAATCAACAAGTCACGCCCCGCGTGAGCTGAAACCAGCTGCTGACTTCCAGGGGTCACCCAATACCAGATACACAAATCCAGTTTAAACTACACTCAAAATCTGTTGGAACAATTTTTTTTTTAACCTGCCGCTATAATTTCTTGTTTGTTTGACTGCAGTGGTGTCCGAAGTCCATTGTGACGGTAAGGACAATTTTAACTGTCGTTTGGCTGGAAAGAAAAGTGTAGTTTTTCGGGAGACACACAGCTGAGTCTAGTCTACAATTTTGTTGCCCACACTTTTTTAACCCCCCGTTTGAGCTATAAGCATATGTATTAATTACGCGAATGTGTTAGGGGTGAGGAAGGTTGAATTTAAAGGAAGTGTACCCGCATATACGTGTGGAGGTAGGTTGAAAAGCCACTAAGAAAACAACACCCTCGGTTAGGATTGCCATCCGTCCGGGTCTACCCAGACATGCCCTCTTTTATCGGCTGTCCGGGCGGGTTTTTAATCACTGTCAGGGGTTAATATTATGAGAATAAATAATAACGCCCGTGGAACGAATATTACTCGTATTTTAGAAATAATTGAAATTTGTATTATAATTTACTTCCTGATGAATAACACATTGAAAATTAAGAATCGTACAAACCAACTGTGGCGTTCATTTCTCCTACAACCCCATTTTTACAACCCAACATTGCTGGTGCACCATCGGCCACTAAATACTAAAGTTTATCCAGTGGCAGTTCATATTTTTGCAAGTATTTTTACTTCACAAAAAAAAAAGTCTTCACCAACAATGGCTCCTTGTGTGAAAATCAATTCTAGAAGTTCTTCAATAATAAGAAAATTTGATTCACAACCTTCAGGGCCTCATTTAGAAATAAGGCGCCCTTTAGACACATGGGCTGCAGGTGCATTCCTCCTGTCTCCCCTCACAACCCACTCCCATCAAAACTGTATACTGTTATTTGTTAAAGAACACAAATAATAATTTTGTAGGCCTATTGCTACTATTTACATATGACCACTGTCCATAATGGTTGTGCTCGTCTATCTGGAAATTATTAGCCGACAGATGGCCATAGTAGACACAATAGAAATCTAACAATACACTAGCGCTTTATAACAAGCAAGCTTCAGCTACAGCTGAGTCCACGTGAGTTGTTTTAGTGAGAATTATGTTAATTCATGTTGAAGGCAAGTGTTTTAGTTTCACATCCCGTGACGTATCTCGGAAAGGGCGCTGCTAGAAACAATTTGATTTTTTAAATGTTGCGCCCCCGAAAATCTCTCAACTTAGGCACGTGCCTAGTCTGCCTAGTGGGTAATATGGCGCTGACAGCCTTGGATAAATACTGCAAGCTGCGCGGCATCATGGGAATCTATGCTTTCATCCATAGCTTTGGAGAAAGTTCCAAACTGCTTAGAAATTTTACATAATTGACTCTTCAAATCATTTGCTAATGCTTTGAAAATCCTTAAACTTTACAGGACACATAATTTTTTGCACTTTTCAACCAAGCATTCTTTTATAAATCGCCCATCTTTAAAAGGTTTTGAATTTGATACAATCAAATGTGACAATGTATAGACGAATGCATTCCAATTACGCTTATGTTACCACTTATTTATATTTCACCTTTAATACAATTAGAAAAAAATCCCATGACTAAATGCTACGGCGGACAAACGAGACAGATTTCAATATTTTTGATATCTTTTTACTCTGAAGTAGAAAACTACCAAAGAAGCAGAATATTTTCCTTTTTGTGTTAGCTCGTTTTCTGCAGTGTTACCAGTTAGGTTTCTTGGAAGGGGGGCAACAATGTATCACTCGACTGCTTGCCGACACTCTCTCCTGCTATCTCTTTCTTTCTCTACCTCTTATACTCACAGACACCATTCTGTCGCGTTTATGAAAAAAATAGCAATTCCGAATTGAATGTAGGTTCGTTATAAGCTCCGCTGGCCGCAAATAATCGGGCCACAATTTCGCCAGTAGATTGAGAGCGGCATGAAAGTACGACTGAGTGGATGTTGAGTGGGCCAGTTGTGTAAGTGGTGTGCAAAAAAAAAAAAAAA